>JZKD02S1644031.1:1446219-1484903 GCA_000966675.3 Picea glauca
AACGGCTGTGATCAAAGCACCCAGGTCAACGGAAATCGCACGACCCGCGTCATCCTCAGCTGCTCTATGCTTAAGCATGCGTGGACCCCTCTCCCGTCATATCATTTTTTGACCATCTTTCTCCTGTTGACATGTGTCATCTTTCCACCTCTTTTCTATGGTCTACGTAACCTTCTGTTTTCTCATCATCCATATATTACCTGCCACGTGTTCTCCTCCCTTCCACATCAGCCTCCCCTTAAAAGTATCTGTCACATCGATCCCTCCTCCTTCTTCGCCTATCGCATCTCGCCATGCGTTCCCCCTGTAATCTCTCTCTCCCCGCTGTCACGGCCCCGTCACTCCGTTCCTGCATCCCACCTTCCGTGCTGTTTGCCCCACGCATCCTTGAGCCCGTCGGTTATTCCAGGTGGCCGCGTGAGATTCCCTCCACATCCCGAAATGCTGAGTTGTTCGGGCCGTTCTCAATCCCAAGAAGTAGTTATGGAAGTAGTTGGTGGTGGTTATATATCACCTCCGCATTAATGGGAAAGCACGGCCATGAATTTAAGGCACGTCGATTTGCCGTTGGAACTGTCAAACAATTAAGATTGCGTCTGACATTAGTTGCACGATCTTTCAGATGTTGACTGTCAGAAGCCATGCAGGCACAAAGCTTTCAATGCATTTTCTTGGTTCCGCTGCTGTTGTTGTTCTGAGTATATGTAGGCATTTTTGCCATTTTTCTATCTATCGATGGTAGAGCTAAGCTCCCGACTGTCAGTTTCAGCGATACTCTGGTTTCTTGGTTATGCCTCTATGTTTGAGACTTCTTGGTTTATAACAAACAGTTTCCTTTCTTTTCCATCTTTGTTTCATCTTTGCTAGAGGGTTCATAGTGAAGGATTCACGTGGACTTAACAATTTTGTTGCGATAAAGGATTTGTTGTGGCATCTTTGTATTCTCTGGTATATGTGTTTGAATGTAAAAGGATTTTGTGTTCGAGTACATTTCTTCTTCGGTCTGTTGCAAACCGGATGTCTGTGATAGATCTTGCACCCTTCTCGCATAAGTCTTCCACCTACTCACCCTTTACTACGACTCACTGTTTGGAGTTTATCAAGACCTCACTCGTTCACGCATGYCTGGTCTGGTTTCTGAGTTGAGATTGTGCTGTTTCAAGTTTTCTGCCATTTGATCACCCTTTAAACAAATCGTGACATTAATCTGATGGGCGTCGGGCTCTGCTCCTGCTAGCAATCCAGGAGTGACCTCCGATAGCCAACAAGTTCTTGCCAAAAATTGCTGGTGAAAGTGGGCTCTCGATCAGAAACAATAGAATGAGGCATGCCATGAAGCTTGAAGACATGATCCATGAAAATTTGAGCCACAATGTATGTAGTAAATGGATGTTGCAAAGCACATAAATGAGCATACTTGGAAAGACAATCAACTACCACCATGATGACTAACTTATTGCATGATTTAGGTAACCCCACAATGAAATCCATAGAGATGTCTCTCGAAATAGTGGGTGGAATTGGAAGCGATTGAAGTGTGCCAGGGGATTTTATTGTTTCTCCCTTGTTACATTGACAAACATCACATTCGGCCACAAAAGTGTGAACGTCCTTTTTCATACCATCCCAAAAAAAAGAACGTCTGAACCTATCATAGGTTTTGGTAAACCCTAAGTGCCTAGCTGTGAGAGTAGCATGAAGCTCAGAAAGCATCATGGATTTAAGTTGTGACTGTTTACTTAAATACAAACGACCTTTGTAGCGAAGCTCATCATTGTGCCAAGAGTGCCCTGGGGAAACTGTTGAATTTTCTTGCAACTGTTGGATCAAGGGTGAAATTTTAGGATCTTGTAGCCATTCCTGGCGAACATCTTGGAACCAATATGGGACAATGAAGGATAGGGAGAAAATGGACCCTTCATCTTCATATTTTTGAGAAAGAGTGTCATCAACCACATTTTCTTTTTCTTTCTTGTAAATGATCTCATAATCATATCCAAAGAGATTGGTTATCCATTTTTTTTTCTCTGGAGAGGAAGCTCATTGCTCCAGAAAATACTCAAGGCTTTGATGATCTGTCTTAATTTGGAAGCATTGTCCCAAGAGATAAGGAAACCAAAGATATACTGCATGTAGAATAGCCAACATTTCCTTTTTATAGATTGATTGGCCCAAATGGTGGTCTGAAAATTGTTTGCTGGTAAAGGCCAAAGGTATTCCCTCTTGCATAAGGACTACTCCAATTCCTCTCTCGGAGGCATCACATTCCAGGACAAAGGTGTTTTTGAAATCAGGAAGGGATAAGACTAGAGTAGTGCACATAGCCTCCTTCAATGCTTGAAAGGCCTAATCAACTGCGGGAGTCCAAGTGAAAGAATTATTATTAAGTAGAGAAGTGAGAGGTGCCACAATCTTGCCATAATTTTGAACAAACTTACAATAATATCATGTTAAACCCAGAAAACCATGCAAGATTTTGATAGTCTTGGGGTAAGGCCAATCCTGAATGGCTTGAATCTTCTTAGGATTTACTTGGACACCAGCCTTGCCAACAATATGACCGAAGTAATCAACTTCCAAGGTGCCAAAGGAACATTTAGAGTGTTTGAGGAAAAGTTGATGCTGAGAGAGTAGATGAAGAACTTGATCCACATGGGAAAGATTGGATTGTCAAGTTTTACTATAGATGAGAATATCATCGAATAAAACTAAGACAAAATTATGGAGAAAAGGACGAAAGACATGATTCATGAGGATTTTGAAGGTGGAGGGGGCATTACATAGGCCAAATGGCATGACCAAGAACTCATAGTGACACTCATGAGTTCAAAAAGAAGTATTGGGGATGTTAGCTTCTTGCATACAGATCTGGTGATAGCCTGGATGCAGATCAAGTTTGGTGAAATACTGAGCACCACTCAACTCATCCAAGAGATATCCAAGAGATCATCAATGACAGGAATGGGAAACTTGTCCTTGATGGTTAGTTTATTGAGGGCACAAAAGTCTAGACACATGTTCCAAGTACCTTATTTATTAAGTACCACAACCATAGGAGAGGAATAAGGGCTGGTATTGGGGAGGATAACACCCGCTTGGAGAAATTCTTGCACGATTTTCTCAATTTCATTCTTTTGGGAAAAGGGATGATGATAAGGGTGAACATTGGGAGGAATGCTTCCTAGAACAAGGGGTATGGAATGATCATGAACACCACAAGAAGGTATAACTTGGTATTTGGAGAGAATAGCTTGTTATTTGGAGAGAATAACTTGGAGGTCATGATGCACAGAGGGTGTCTCAATCGCATGAATAGAATGGAGTTGAGAAATAATACCGGAGTGGACTTTCTTGAGGATTTTTTCCATGCGATGGGAATTGATGACCTCAAGATAACTAGTTGTGAAACCTTGTAAATGATACCTTTGTCCCTCCAATTGGAATTGCATGGTTAATTCCTTAAAATGCATAAGAATGGGACCCAAAGTATGTAACCATTCAACACCTAGCACAATGTCACACCCTCCCATTTCGATGGAAAACATATGATATTTTAGGTGGTAATGTCCAATATGAAGAATACATTTTCACAATGCCCACCACATTTGATGGACTCACCATTGGCTATCATGATTTGAAAGTTATTGACAGCACGGATATAGCAATTGGTTTCTTGGGAAATGCAACGACGGATAAAATTGTGGGTGCTACCACTTTCAACCAAGATGATGACCTTTCTATTCTTAATATAGCCAATGAGCTTGAAGGTTTGGGGAGTGGAGAAACCAGTTATAGCATGTAGGGAAATGAGTGGTTCAACTTCAGGTGGGTCAGCGAGATCTGTGGTAGCATCAGGAAGGGATGGCTCTTCAACAATTGGAATTGTCACATATTCTTCAGGAACATCTTCAAAAATGGCCATAAAAAGATTTTGTTCCTTACAGTGCCCTGGAAAATATTTTTCATCACAATTATAGCAAAGACCCTTCAATTGGCGTTAAGAAATTTAATCCCTAGTTAATTTATGGAACTTGAGGGGGGTGACAAGGGGGTTAGGATTAGTGGGGCGAGGGAGAGGAACAAAAGAGGGTTTTTTGTTCTGGGAAAAAACAACTTGTTGGGATTCTTTAGCACGTTTAGTAGCTTCCAACCAAGTCTGAGGGCAGACCATGAGAACCTAGGATCGGATTTCATCCTTTAGGCCGCTGATAAAACATTCACAAAAGAAGGCATCTGACATGCCCTTGGTTTGAAACAAAAAATACTCAAAAGTAGATATAAAGTCTTCCATTGTGCCTGACTATTTCAAATTGGTCAAAAGATCGAGATAGTGGGTATCAGTGTCAAAGCGATCATAAAGCTCAGCAAAAGACTAGGTCCAGGAAATATAACCTTGACATGAATTTTTATGCCATTACCACCATTGCCATTGTTCAGGATCTAGATAGAGGACATGATTAGTGGAGTTTCGGGATTTTTCGAACCTCTAACATAAATAACGCATGCGCGTTCCTACCGACTCCCTTGCCACTTTTTCGTCCGCCAACTTTGTGCAGACACCCATCTGTCCAGGATAGTTGCTTCATAAATTGCTTTCTTTATGCTACATAATTTGCTTTCTTTATGGATGAAAAACTTATTTAGCTTCTGGGTCCCATTTCAAATTTGTCTTTCCTTTAACAAGTTGATTAATCAGATAAGTAATTTTAGGTTTCCTTATCAACAAATTTTCTTAGCAAATGAATAATTTTTTATAAAATTATAATATTGAATAAATAAAATTATTGCTTTATTACAAAGTACATTGAACATTTTAAATATCATATTATACTTCCTCCGACATTGTATAGCATTCGTTGAGGTTTGACTATGTACTGATCTGTTTTGACTTAAAAAAATTATAACAAACTTTTGGCACTGGGGCAGACCTAGGGTTCAACGCTTAACCGTGCACCAACAAAACCCCGACTACTGGCCCTTTCGGCAACACTTGCAGAGCAGGAGAAGTCTCACTTGAGGTAGAAATAGGGGGGTTACAAGAAACAGGTGTATGTAAACAGGGTGGGACAAAGATCTGTGATAATAACACTTTGCGGACTATTATGTTAACTCTTAGGAAGTGATATACATCAGTTTATTAAACTTATTAACACTGCAGAACATAACCAAAGATAGATCGACGTAGTAAAAAAAAATGACAATATACCCTAAGCACTTAGCACTTAGCACTTAGCATCACAAGTTAGATCTAGCATTCATTTACCCTTTAACATAAGCAAACAACATCTATATTCATTACACATCATAATCTAGGCACTAAGAAAAACATAACAGAGATAACACTACATAAAGAAAACCATGAGACACCAGATATACATGGTTCACCCCAGGGTGGGGCTACGTCCACAAACTAATTTGCCTCTTTATTATTCGTCAGAATCTAACATTCATTCACTCATGTGCACTAAGCCACAGAGTCGAGCCTCACACAAGACAGGAGATCTGTGCACTAAGCACTAGATCCTCCTTCCAAAACTAGGTCAATGCACAGAGCCAACTCTCTATTGAGCACAAAGCCTTAACGCACATATATTCCTTTGCAAAAAGAAACTCAAGCTACATGCACTTATATACTTCTACAATATATTCTTATTTATTTATACTTTTACAAACCCTTACAGTACGGCCTAAACATGGGAAAACCCCAGGGGACGACATCCCATAAACCTATTACAAAACCCTAGAGGACCCTTTACTGGGTCCAAATAACCCTCAAAATCAGTGAGATCCATGATCTCAGCTCCGCTTGGGTGCTCCTTCTTCGACCATCATTTCAAAGTCCAAAAGTGGGCCAAAATTGACCAAAGTTTCCCCAAAACTTGGTCAAGGGCCAGCAAGCCCCCAACAATCACCTATGACTCGTCTCGAGTCACTCAGGTCTAGACAATGTTGCTTCGAAAGCCTCAAGATTAACTTGAGTTGCCTCGACTTGCTTCTTTTCCTAAGCCTCCTGCTCAGCAAACTCCTGGACTATCTGCTCCGTAACAGGCCCTTCCAGGCACTATTCTACTATTGCAACTACTTGATTTGGTTGTGAGCCCTGTCCATCAATCTCTTCGAACACCTTGCAAGAATCATCATGCACAGGTTGTAGCTTCTACGTTACTTCCATTACCTTACCCTGGAGGGAAGTGATTTGTTGTTGTACTATGAGTTTCTCCTTGGATCTCTTCATCCTTTCCACTGTGGTGAGAAGCTTCATCTGTTCCTGCAACAAAAATGCTTGTTGTTGCGCCTCCTATAATTGTGCTTCTAGCTTATTTAACTTTGGATCCTCGGTGAGATGTTTATATGTCCAGGCGCTTCTATCACTTAACTGTTTACATTCTAAGGTGAGGGCTCTTATACTTGCTACTGTATTTTTAGCGGTCTCCTCCCTCTGTTCATGCACCTCCTGTGAGGTGCTCGGCATTGTTCGGGCATCCAATTCTGTTATCCTAGCCTGAACCTGGTGGAGGGTCTCTGCAAGCTTCACTACTTGAGCTTTGACCAACTCTTGCTCCTCCTGTACCAAGCCTAGCACAGAGCAACATGATTTACTTACCGCTTCTTTGACCACGACCTTTTCTACGAGCAGCTGCTCTTTTTCCCTTTGTAGATGGGATTTTTCGTCCTGGAGCTTCGACTGAAGCTCTATTTTCTCTCTTTCATTGGAAGCTACACTATCTTGCGCTGCTCGTAATTTTGCTAGGACTTCGTATTTCTCCTTTTTCAAGGCTTCTGTAGCCTTCTCCTTCTCTTCCTGAGCTCTATGGAACCGAGATTTTGTTGCATCTGCAAGCCTTCTTAACTGGGTTGGTTCGTCCCCCAATTTTGCAGTTTGTGATGAGGAAGGCACAAAAAACACAGTAGGTACTGTGCAGACCAAGCAAACAGCTTGTTGCACTTCCTTCAATTCTCTCTCAATCCTTCCATATAACTCCTCCTTATTCTCTTTGTACCTCTACAACATGTCTTTAGAGGCATCCTCCATAGCTCCGTGGACCAGACTAATGTCGTCCTTAGTGAGAGTGGCTTCCAATTGTGGCTTATTGGTGCGTTTTTTCTTCCTTGTTGAAGGTTTCTTCGGGGAGATTTTCCTCTTTTGCAGTGTCATTGTCCCAACAGGGGGATCTTCAGGTGGTGTGGCCTCGACTCCTCCTTGCTCTTATTATCCTTCATATCCTCCTCCCTATCCATTTGCTTCATCTTCTCCTCCTCATGGCGAGCCAGAACGGTTATCTCCAGAAGTGTTGTCCTCTTCATCACTCTCTATGTCCTGGACTTCAGCCTACTTTTTCTTCTTCTTCATCCCACTAGACTGTCTGACATGTTCAACTCGTGTAACTATTGGGCTTCCTATGGTTTTAGTGTCGAATAATTTTGCATCGGTGACATGTACAAGAAATTCCTCTGGCCATTCCTTTGTAATCTGCTCCATATCTTCATCTGACAGCTTGTAGTATGACTGTAATTATTCCTAGTGCTCATCTCTTTGCACGGTGATGTAAATGAAATGGGGATCAGTGAGGAACTTCACAATGGTTTGGTACTGATGTAGGTTATGCGGTGTCATGCACGGGAATGATTTGATGGAGACCTTGAACTGTTGATAATATCCATGAAACACAACATTGGACTGCCACTACTTCGTCATGTCGTTGGTATACCATAGGGTGGAAAACCGAGTGGCCAAGGACTCCGTAGGTTCGATCTCTGGGAAGGTAGCTCCTTCGAGCATTTACCAAGCCACAAATTTGATCAATATGATCAACCACCTGTAATGACATTCATATCCCAAGTCTTGGGCTTTGTGGCAATCCTTTTCTAATTCGTTGACGAGGTAGATTACCCAGTTCATCTGCATGCCCTCCACACACTTTCCTGCAAGGTCCACCATGAACCTGATGACCTGTGTCGGGAAGTTATTCATCACTATATTTCCATCTAAGAGTTTTCAAGTAAGGTGCACTATGCCATCCTATATAGATGCTACCTTGTAACCTCACTTTCCTTTTTCTACCTCTCCGTAAGATTCCTTGATGTGTTGTGCTAATGAACAGTCTGAGGCCTTCCCTTGATAAAACTATTGAGGGTCATGACCATTCACACCTAAACCTATAATCCGGTGGATCAGCGCCGGATCCACAGTAATCCTTTTGTTGAGCCATAAATATCTTCCATGATAGCATGACAGAAGGAGTTTAACACAAGCGTTAACCTCCTAGTGGTGGCCAAAATGCGAGATATTCATCATGTTCAACACAGTAGACCACGCCAAACCCTTAATCCATGCTTGTGATATGAGGCGAGGTTTCTTTCTGGTTTTCTTAGTTAAATAGTGGTGAGGGGCTAACATGGCATAATTCTTCCGGTCTCCTAAGTTGAAGTCGTTGTTCTTCAACAGCAGGATTTGTCCTCATTGAATCCCGACTATGCGAATTCCTTTCAGAATGTATGCAGTGAACACAGATTACTCAAAATCTCGAGGGATACTGTCATGGTTAACAGCTCCAGCCATAAGTGGAATATATTCAGGTAGGATTGACGGGATCTGCTTCACGTTAGCTAGATCATTGCGATGCTTTCTTCTCTGTTTAGTTACGGGGTTGAAATGGGAAGAACAACGTCTGGTCTAAGTGGAAGAATGTAGTCCCCTAGTCAATGGTGTCTGAATACCTTCAGATATAGGTATGTTGGTCATGAGCTTCTTAAGAAATTCCTTGAAAGACTTCTCCATCTCGCTAGGTTTGCTCGACATTCTATCTTTTAACAGACAGGTGGGGTAGACAAACGGACAGGTGGGGTCTAGTTTTAGATAGCACAATTGGACAATTGGACAATTCTATGCTTAGCTCAGTCAATCACGAGTAGAAAAAAGTGGTCCCAGCGCAACGACCGACGAGTTAAATAAGCAGGGTATCGTGACAGATCTTCCAATGGCCAGGAAATGCTTCCATCAATGTAAATATATCCGTTATGGCACGGTCTCAATGTCCAAAATTGGTCCATAAGCCCATAAATGTGTTTTATAACCATTCAGGAGAGTCATTCTAACATTCGGGGTGCCTCCAATGGTCATCTAACTTCGCCAGGGCGAAGTCCAATTCTGCACGGACCTACTGTTCTAGTGAAGTTCAAATCCTGCGAGCCTGCCTCCTGCGAGGTTCCAGTCTGCGAAGTCTTCCATCTGGTTTCTGTAACTTCTTGTAGCTTTTCCATCTTATCTTTCTTTTTATTGAGATTTCTTTCCTTCTTTTGTGTTACCTGAGTCTCTCTAACTGTTTATGGAATCCTCTTTCCATTTTTATTCTTATCTTCCCCTAGCATAGTGGGTTCCCACTATTGAGGTGCCCTCAAGGATTCTGAAGTTAATATCCCTTTTCTTAACACTTCTTGAGTGGGCATACTTCTTTCTTGAATAGATAGGTTCTTCAAGCCTTCTTGCATTATTTCAACCTTGATAGCTAATTATCTTGCTTTATGTCCCTCCTGTATTGTTACTTTGTTCTATTTCTTCGACTTATCCTCTCGTTCTTCTATTAGTCGGTCTATTTTCCTAGTTATGAAATCCCTTACTTCTTTATTTTTCTTTTATGTAGCTTCTTCCTCTTCTTTCCTTCTGATTTGATCCTTCTCAATCCATGTCTTACCTAGAAATAGTGGGAAAGGGGCGGTGTCCCCAACAATCCTAATGACTTCAAATTCTTCTTCAGTCGATGTTCCATGAATAATAATCGGTATAGTAGTAACTCTTCCACATAAGGTTATCATATTTCCCTTAAACAAGCCTATCCTTCCTAAAGAAGGTACCACATTAGGCTTTCCCAAATTTTCCTAAGTTTCGTCTATCATAATATTCACTTGTGTTTCTTCATCTAAGATGCAGTCTGTGTCGAAGTCTTCTATTCTTGTACTTATGCGTTGTTTTGCTTTCAGGATTTATGGTACAATGACATATTTATGAACATCCATCGTTTCTTTCAACTGTGATAATGTAGTTTGAACTTCCTCTGACCCTTTATGACTTTATAACATGCCCTTAGTCTCTTGACTTTATTCATAGTTTTTTTGTCTCGTTTTCATCCCTTCAACTTTAGCAATAATCCTTGGACAATCCTCAACCTCATGACCAACAATCTTACAACAAAGACAAATAGGGCCTACCTCAGGACATTCCTTAGAAAGATGTCTCGGCCTTCTACAATTATAACACAAAGTCAATCCTCTTTTTATTTTAAATGTTCCCCAACCTTTTTTGTACTGCGCACTTCCCCTAGGATCATAGTGTTGGACCTGCAATCTGGAAAAATTCTTTATAGGTTCATGCATCCACTTATTAGTCCAAAAAATCTTTCTATGCATAGGAATAACATATCTTTCTTCATTTCTATTAAATTTACTCAAATCAACTCTTTCTTTCAACTGCACCCTAGCCTTCAGACTAGGACAAAATCTATCAAACATACTTAAGTTCATGCTTTCAAAACAAAAAAATTCACTTATCTTTCTCTTACCAAAGAACAAATCTTGCTTCTTTTAGGATCTTGCCTCTTTTCTTCATATCAACTTACTTTCTTAGCACAAAGCTTTGCAAGTCAAGTAGGGTACTGTGCACTTCAACAATAGATCTACGCATAGAGATTCTCTTTTTCTTAATTCAATTCCCAACAATCACACTTTTAGGTCCCAGCAACTGAACCATTTATTGGCACAGGGGAAAACCCAGGGTTCAATTCTTAAAAGCACACCAACAAAACCCCGACTACCGGCCCTTTTGGAAACACCTGCGGAGCAGGCGAAGTCTCACTTGAGGTAGAAACAGGGGGGGTTACAGGACACATGTGTCTGTAACCAAGCTGGGACACAAATATGTGATAATAGAACTTCAAATACTATTATGTTAACGCTTAGGAAGTGATATACATTAGTTTATTAAACTTATTAACACCGCAGAACATAACCAAAGATAGATTGGCGTAGTAACAATAAATGACAATATACCTTGAGCACTTAGCACTTAGCACTTAGCATCACGAGTTAGATCTAGCATTCATTTACCCTTTAACATAAGTAAACAACATCTATATTTGTTACACATCATAATTTACACACTAAGAAAAACATAACAGAGATAACACTGCACAAAGAAAACCATGAGACACTAGATATACGTGGTTCACCCCAGGGTGGGGCTACGTCCACAAACCGCTTTGCCTCTTTCTTATTCGCCAGAATCTTACATTCATTCACTCCAGTGCACTAATCCATAGATTCGAGCCTCGCACAAGACAGGAGATCTGCACACTAAGCACTAGATACTCCTTCCAAAACTAGGTCAATGCATAGAGCCAACTCTCTATTGAGCACAAATCCTTAACGCACATATATTCCTTTGCACAAAGAAACTCGAACTACTTGCACTTAGCTACTTCTATAAGACATTATTATTTATTTATACTTTTACAAACCCTTATAGTAAGGCCTAAACATGGTAAAACCTGTTGGCCCTTGATTATGGAAGGAAGCGAAGAACAAGGAAGGAAAGGTAAAAAGTGAGCTTCGCGGGAGACACAATAACTGTCATTGAGTCGAAGTGAGCAAAAGAGAAGGAAAGATGGAGGGAAGTGCGGGAAAGAAAGTTGTTGGACGAGGAGATTAGGGATGACAGATCAACAAGGAATAAGGATCATGGACAACTCAACAAGCAGAGAAAGTCGTCATTAGATTCTTTGGAGCACCGTGTGATGAAGAAGGAAAGACAGGCTGGCGAAGCCCGAAAAAAGAGGGTCAAGTTGACCTAGGGTTTTGGTATCTAGGCTTTTGGCACCTAGGTTTCGAACTAAGGCTGTCGGTGAGGGATTGTAATGTATAAATAAAGTTCAAGAGGACCTGGGTTAGGTTGTTCATTGAGTATTGATGTGATATTTTTTTTGTAGCTCTGTTGTGGAGAGTGAGGATTGTATTGTGAGATCTTCAGCTATGTGCGAAGGTCAAGTCTTGTAGTTGGGTGCATAGGAAGGGGAGAGAAAGAGAGAGAAAGAAAGAAGATCTGCTAGCTGAGAGCATAGATAAGAACTGTATGCTTTACCTTTATAAATTATAAGCACAATTCAGTGGATGTAGCCCTAGGGTGAGGGTGAACCACATACATCTTGTGTCGAATGTGTGAGTGTTGCTTTGATATTGTTATTGTCATATTGTTATTTGTATTTTTGTAGTAGATCAGATCTATAGTGTGTGAATTAGATCTAGGTGAATAAGTGACATATATATGATGAGTTATTTCATAGTAGATCCACTTGATATTCCCCTGGTTGTAGACATCTCTGCCCTACAACCCCCTCATAGTTGCTTTGGGTGAGACTGCATCTGCTTCACATGTGATGCCAAAAGGGCTAGTAGCTAGGGCTTGTTGGTGCACTCTTGGAGTGAACCCTAGGTCTGCCCCTGTGCCAACAAATGGTTTCATTGTCAGGATAGGAATCTATGTAAGGGAATGTCAAGGTGTTTCCCATCGAAGAAATATATTTAGAAGTGGATAGAGGATCAAGAGAGGGACTTCACTAAAGCCCAAAACAAGAACCCTATACTAAGTACTGAAGGTTGGCTGTAGAGACACATCTTCACTGATATTCACGAGCTCTTCTTTGGAGGAATCCATCAAGAGCTATACAAGTGGTTAGCTAGGTTAGTCGATACCCAGCTCGAGATCAGATCTAGACCTCCTATGGTCTGGACGTCGGAGTTGATTAAGAAGGTTAAGAGAGTCAACAACATTGTATCAAGGGTTGTATATCACTGGTTCGATAGTACCATTGGAGGGTATATCACCGAATTTGTTGTTGACAGAACAAAATCATATAGCCAGGCCAAGAGATACTTCTTCAAAGGACCCCGAGGAAAATTTTTACAATTTCTGAAGCTAAGAATGAAGATGTTGTTGCATGAAAAGAACGTCTTGAAAATATAGTAGATTGGTTGGATCCGAAAAGGATAATGTTCAAGAATTTGGATAGCGACAACGACATAGAAGCTAGACATATGCACAATGGGAGAGTATTTCAAGGCATTCACCTTGAGAACCTGTTCAAGAAAAACTACAGGGACGAGGATTTCTAGAGTGGAGAAGAGGCAGATCTGACATATGAAGAACATTCAGAACCCACTAGAGCAGAGGAAGAGGAAGCTAAAGAATTGTGCCAGAAACATCGAGAACTGCATAGACCAATGAAGTAAGTAATATCAATCCTTCTGTTATTTCAGAAACATTAAGTAATCAGAATATTTTAAATCACCAGATTTCACAGGCTACTACTACTAGCAGTTCAACATCTACTCATACAAGAAACCTAGGAAGCTCTATGGAAGACGAGATGAGGCTCCCTATCTTTAAAGGAGATGGATCTGAAGATATTGATCAACACTGGTTCCTATGCGAGGCCATATGGAACATTAAAAATATTACCGATGAAGTTGTTAAAAGAAACCAGTAAAGCACTACCTTGAGGGATCGTGCGCTCAGCTGGTACATGAAGCTTGTCCAAGGACTTGCGCAGCCTAAGCAACTAAATGAGATCAAGAACGCGTTGGTTGCAGAGTTTAAAAAACCTAGGTCAAAGTCACAGTGTATTACTGATCTGAAGGAGATCAAACAGAAGGTAGTCAAACCTGTTTGGGAGTTCAATCAGAGACTCAAGAACCTAATAGGCCGATTGACTTTTAAGATCCCAGATGAGCAGAACAAAGAATGGTTCATTGCTGCTCTTTTACCACACATCAGAGTTCCCCTGATGTAGCATAAGATTGCATCACAGGAAGAAGCTTTGGAGATCGCCATGAAGCTTGAATCAACACCTATGGGAGAATCTAGCTCAGGCATTAGCCAGATCTTGAGACAACTGACTAGTTTGTCTCTGCAGGTCGAGGATATGAAGAAGGACAAGGGGAAGGAAAAAAGAGAATATATCTGGTGTGTAAGATGTAGATCCGAAGGTCATGATAAAGAACACTATCCCCTGTTTCATGAATATTTGGCCTCAGGAGCGGCGAGCCCCTTGAAGCAAGTTAACCTACCCTGGTGCGAAGTATGCAGAAACTGACATCGCCCTGGTGAGTGCTATTATATGAAGAAGTATGTTCAGACATTCACAAACTTGTACTGGACATTCTGTAAGTCCATAGGGAATGATGATAGATATTTTAGGTCCTTTGACCTGATGAAAGAAAGATCAAGAGACATATACAAGATCCAAGGTGAAGTACATCAAGAAGGAAACACTCCGCAGTACAACTCTATAGGGAGAGGAAACTTCAATCCTCGCAGTGGATACAGAGGACAAGGACGAGGAGGAGGTATGGTTCGAGCCTGAGGACAAATAATCTGTTACAACTGCACGTAGCCAAGACATTTAGCGAGGGACTGCCAGAACCCTTACACAACCTGCAGTTATTGCAATTCCTTCGAGCATGTCATCGAGGACTGCCCTGTGCTTCTATCTAAGCTTTAGGAAAGATGAGGACCTCGGAAAAATATGCAGGTGCAACTGATATATGCTAAACCTCATGGAGAAGACCCTAGAGTTGTTGTTATCACTCGAGGAGGCGATGCTATAGGAGAAGACAGATCAGCCCAAGGAAAGACTGCAGATGATCACGGAGTCAGGAAAGCTACAGAGAAGACCCCAATGTTCGATGCTAAGAAAGAAAGACATATATTTGAGGAGGCAAGAAAATATTTCAAAGGAGATCAAGGCTCTTCATTAAAGAAACAACTAGAAATCAAAGAATATGGCATGCCTCAGGCATTTTATCATTCTGCGTCACCAACAAAAGGAAAAGAGGTAAGAAAACTCATGGAATTTTTGTGCACTTGTGCTAAGTTGATTCAAGATAAAAGCGTTGTACAAGAACTACAAAACTTAATCAGGCAGTATGAGATAGGAAATATAGATTCCTTACTGAATAGGGTAGTGCACCAAATTGGGAAAAGGAGAAGGACAAATAAATAATTACACCTGAATGCTCAAATAGGAGAATATGATATAGACTATGTGGTCCTCGACTTAGGGTCGAATGTCAATGTCATGACGAAGAAAACTTGGGCACTGATGGGAAAACCCAAGCTGATATACTCCCCTATCAGGATTTGCATAGCTAAACAACAATTTGTTAGCCCATTTGGACGATTGGAGCATGTCCCTGTGGACATCGATGGAGTTAGAACCTTTGCAGATTTGAGGTAATTGAAATTATTGATGACAGCTTCCCTTACCCTGCATTATTAGGAATTGATTGGGCCTTCAACAATTCTACTGTTGTTGATGTAAAGAAGAGGCATATGACATTTGAAAGAGATGGCCTTAGGGTCATTGCACCTTTAGATCCAGATGAGGGTCCTCTATACACAGAGCCTATCAGAGAAGAAGACCACGCATACGAACTGGAAAACATCTACCAACTAACAACTAGACAACAAGACTATATCAATCCTACAGCCGATGGGAATATGAGTTGGCGCAGCGACAGTGCATGTTCATTAGACTTAGAAGAAGCACTGGAGAAATGGCAGAACCAGATGTATGAAGTCTCTACCAGAAGATGTGCTAGATTAACCAGAGAGGTTCCCTGGATCGACACAACAGTGAGTAAATTACCCACATTTGATGGGTTGAACCCTTTAGAAAACTTCCTATCAGAATTTGAGGCAAGTGTACCAACACAACAGAGGCTTTTGGCAATGGATGAGTCCATGAAAGCCACACTAGCAAGATGGTGGGGGACGCACAAAGGAAACATCACAGACTGGACACAATGTCGAACTTTGATGACAGTGTGGTTCTCAACACAAGTAGGAAGCTGCGAAGTGAGGTACACAGGTCAAAGTTGCCCAAAGGACCATGTGCGATGATGCAAAGAGGCCTGGAGTGACATTCCTTAAGAACAATGGGTACAGAGATTCATTAACACGCTAGACATGATTCCTATCAACTGGTACCTTCAAGCGGAGCTGTGCCTCGTCACTTCAAATTGGGAAGGTATGATCCAGAATTTTGTAACCACCTTTTTGTTTGAAAGTTAATTTCCTTCAGTGGACCAAGCATTACAGATTGTGAGACAAAAAGTATTTAAGGAGGCATCTGGCCTCCCTTTGGAGCAACAACATGATGAATGGATTGTGCCATTCTAGAAATTGCAAGGATGTTACAACATTAATACCGATGAAGATGATGACTTGAGGAAGGTAGACATCACCGAGACAGAAAGCCACAGAGATGTGGAAGGACCAGGAGTTGAGCTGCCATTCATAGGACAAACGATCAAAATAAATAAAGTCAATATTGGGACAGAGGAGACACCAAAGGTTGCCAATGTTGGTGATTATTGAAGGTTGCCAATGTTGGTGATTATTGGGATGCTGCTACCATTGAAAAGATTACAGAGTTATTGCACGAATATCATGACTTGTTCCCGACCAAGCTCACTGATATGAAGGGAATCAAAGGGCCTATGAGTGAGATGAAAATACCTTTGAAACCAGATGCAAAGCCAGTCAAGAAAAGACCCTACAGATTGAACCCAAAATACAAGGAAAAAGTGAAGATCGAGCTCGACAGAATGCTAGAAGCATGGATTATTGAACCTATTGAAGAGTCGGACTGGATCAGCCCTATGGTGGTGCAAGACAAGAAGACAGGTGAGATTAGGATCTGCGTAGATCTCAGGAAGTTGAATGATTCTTGTTTGCATGACCCTTTTCCTACACCATTCACAGACGAAGTGTTGGATAACGTGGGAGGCTAGGAAGTATATTTTTTCATAGACGGTCTTTTAGGATACCATCAGATCCACATTGCCAAGGAGGAATGTCATAAGACTACGGTTTCCACAGAGTAGGGATCCTACCAATATACAGTAATGCCATTTGGATTGAATAATTCCCCAGCCATCTTTTCTAGGGTGGTGGTCGAAGCGTTCAAAGACTTTTTGCATAAATTTTTAGAAGCATACTTTGATGACTGGACTATTTTTAGTTTGTTGAAAAAACATATTGAATGTCTAAGGATAATGTTGGACAAATGCAGGCAGTGTCAAATTGCTTTGAATCTGAAGAAATGCATTTTCTTCTCACCATTTGGAGTACTATTAGGACATATTGTATGCAAGTAGGGATTGCTGGTTGACCCATCTAAAATTGCAATTATAGTTGATTTGCCACATCCTACTTCAGTCAAACAACTGCGCACTACACTGGGCCATACTGGATATTACAGGAAATTTATCAAAGGATATGCCCAAATTACAGCACCAATAAAGAAGCTGCTAAAGAAGGACTGCCAGTATGAGTGGACAGATGAATGTCACCAGAGCTTCGACACCCTGAAACAGAAGATGGTTACAGTGCCCATTCTGGTTTTTTCAGATTGGAGCAAAGAATTCCATGTGCATGTCGATGCATCTTCTATTGCCTTAGGAGCAGTATTGGCGCAACCTGGAGAAGGGGACATTGATCATCCATTAGCATTTTCCAGCAGGAAGTTATCCACAGCTGAAGTTAATTACACCACTACAGAGAGAGAGGGGTTAGCCATGGTGTATGCGCTGCAAAAATTCCGCCACTACTTGTTGGGAGGACACTTTAAAATGTTTACTGATCACTCTATGCTGAAGTACCTAGTCAACAAGCCAGTGTTAGAGGGGTGAATATGCAGATGGCTTCTGTTGTTTCAAGAATATGATTTTGAGATCATAGTTAAGCCAGGAAGAATAAACAAGGGCCCAGACCACTTATCAAGGTTGGAACATGGTGAAGGACCCACCAGTTTGGAGGATACATTACCAGATGCAGAGTTGCTTGCCATTATAAAGATTGATGACCACTTCGCAAACATAGTCCAGTTCCTATCAACAGGAATAGCTCCAAGTGAGTATACAATTCCTCAGAAGAAATGGCTAGTGGTGCGTGCTGCAAACTTTTCACTTATAGGTGGACAGCTGTACAAAATGGGACCGGATGAAATATTAAGGAGATGTATTATGGAGATAGAGCGACCACTGATCCTCGCAGAAGCTCATGAAGGCATCACAGGAGGACATCACACAGGGAAAATAAATGCGCAGAAGGTTCTGCGAGCTAGCCTATGGTGGCCTACCTTACATAGAGATGCTAAAGAATATGCCAGAGCCTGTTATGTATGCCAACGAGTTGGGAAACCATCCAGAAGAGACAAAATTCCATTAGCACCATAGTTGACCCTGCAAGCATTTGAGAAGTGGGCCATTGACTTCGTAGGACCTATAAACCCACCAAGGAAGTGCAAAGGAGAAAGGTACATCATCACTGCAACCGAATACTTAACTAGATGGGCCAAAGCCAGAGCAATCAAGGACTATAGTGCAACTACAGCTACACGTTTTATATTTGATGACATAATAACCAGGTTTGGATGCCCTAAGATCCTTATGAGTGATCAAGGTACACACTTAATCAATAAGACAGTTGAAGCCCTGACTAAAGAATTTGTAGTCCACCATTAGAAGAGTACACCTTACCATCCATAATCCAATGGGACAATTGAAGCATTCAACAAGATCTTGGAGACAACATTGACAAATATTTGCAGTGTGAATAGGGATGAATGGGATTTAAGAGTACCAGCAGTACTATGGGATTATAGAACCACTTGCAAGAAATTAACAATGCAGACCCCTTTCAAGTTGGTTTATGGTCTTGAAGTTATTGTCCCGATGGAATACTTGGTACAAAGCTTAAGAATTGTTTCATTTACAGACATGGATGATTCTGGTGTTGTTCAGGAGAGGCTCGCACAGTTGGTTGAACTGGAAGAAGACAGATTCATTGCAGGATTCCATCAACAAGTTTAGAAGGAATGAGAAAAGGCCTATCATGACAGTTACATCATGAAGAAGGCCTTCAAGAAAGGAGATTTAGTACTAGTGTATGACAGTAAGTTTATCAAACACCCTGGGAAGTTCAGAACGAATTGGCTTGGGCCATATGAAGTTGTCTATGTCACAGAAGGAGGATCTGCGCAACTAAAAACATTAAAGGGAGAGTGGAAATAAGGATTGGTGAATGGGAGTCGGTTGAAGTTGTACTATGACAACCAGTTGCCTCGCATCTCTCAATAAAAGCATGCGAAAAAGGGTCCAGGTACCAGGTGCGGTTGAAATTGAGTACCAAACACAGAAAAGACAGTCTGTACAAGGATGGAAAGGAGGCATAAAGCAGAAAGCAAGGGCTACACCGTGCAATCCAAAGTAGAAGTAAAGCAAGAGGATCAGATCTGAAGTTCCTCGGGATGATTCACATGTGAGTGTTCGGGGCCTATTGGCCCTTGATTATGGAAGGAAGTGAAGAACAAGGAAGGAAAGGTAAAAATCGAGCTTCGTGGGAGACACAGTAACTGTCACTGAGTCAAACTGAGCAAAAGAGAAGGAAAAATGGAGTGAAGTATGGGAAAGCAAGTCGTTGGATGAGGAGATCAGGGATGACATATCAACAAGGAATAAGGATCGTGGACAACTCAGCAAGCAGAGAAAGCCGTCATTGGATGCTTTGGAGCACCGTGTAATGAAGAAGGAAAGACAGGCTGGCGAAGCCTGGAAAAAGCGGGTCAAGTTGACCTAGGGTTTTAGACACCTAGGGTTTTGGTAGCTAGGGTTTTGGCACCTAGGTTTCAACCTAAGGCTGTCGGTGAGGGATTGTAATGTATAAATAAAGGTCAAGAGGACCTAGGTCAAGTTGTTCATTGAGTATTGATATGATATTGTTTTTGTAGCTCTGTTGTGGAGAGTGAGGATTGTATTGTGAGATCTTCAGCTGTGTGCGACGGTCAAGTCCTACAGCTGGGTGCGTAGGAAGGTGAGAGAAAGAGAGAGAAATAAAGAAGATCTGCTAGCTGAGAGCACATATAAGAACTGTATGCTTTACCTTAATAAATCATAAGCATAGTTTTGTGGACGTATCCCTAGGGAGAGGGTGAACCACGTACATCTTGTGTCGAATGTGTGAGTGTTGCTTGGATCTTGTTATTGTCATATTGTTATTTTTATTGTTGTAGTAGATCAGATCTATAGTGTGTGGAGTAGATATAGTTGAATAAGTGACATATACATGTTGATTTGTTTCATAGTAGATCCACTTGATATTCCCCTGGTTGTAGACATCTCTGTCTTGCAACCCCCTCATAGCTGCTTCGGGTGATACTGCATCTACTTCGCAGGTGCTACTGAAAGGGCCAATAACTAGGGATTTTTGGTGCACTCTTAGAGTGAACCCTGGGTCTGCCCCTGTGCCAACAAAACCCCATGGGCCGACATCCCATAAACCCGTTACAAAACCCTAGAGGACCCTTTATTGGGTCCACATAACCCTCAAAATTGGTGATATCCATGATCTCAACTCCGCCTAGGCGCTCCTTCTTCGATCATCATGTATAAGTCCAAAAGTGTGCCAAAAGTGACCAAAGTTACCCCAAAACTTGGTCGAGGGCCAACACAAACCTAATGTTAAACATCAAAAATGCAATTTTCTTTTTGATATATAAAATAAAGCAACTTTTTAACATTTGATTAGTTGACAAGTTTGAAGTTTTATTGGAACCTTCATGTGGTTCGAGGTTTCAAACTAAGTGATTGGAAGCTTCAAGGATGAAATTCCATAACTTTAACTACATAATTCAGAGAAATTTTTTTAATAAATTAAAAACAAGCGAATTTCTTTTAAACATTTATGATAAAAATTCATATTGGCATTTCCTTTTTATTAATCGTCCTTGCATTAATCAATAACCATACACATGTCAACCTAATATATAATCTCAAGGATTTGAAATCCTTCCGAGACCTATATAATGACGAGCGATAATGAAATGGGAGTATGTTCAAGTTTCTACTATGTGTTGATCGTGATCTTCGCTTTTCGAAGAGTTGAGTCGATCTTGTTGTGTTCTATGGAGTAGTGATGTAACAGGTAATTATGAGGTCAATAAAGTACTTTATTTAAGCATATATTATGTTAAATGGTTTTAATTTCAACTGGTTTTATGGTTTTATGTCCAACGTTTCTGCAACAGTTAGAGACTGTTTTTACGGGGAACAAATAAATTAAGATCAGAAGGAAAACATTAGCTCTTTTTGGAGGAGTGGAAACCTCATCCTCTGCGAAAGTGTCAGTTCTAGGCACCGGTTCCTTATTCTTATTAAGGAACTAGTGCCTTATTCTTATTAAGGCACCAGTGCGTTATTATTTATAAGAGCATCGGTGCCCCAATGTTTTTTGGACAGCCCCGGTGTTTTCATTTAAATGTAAGAATTTATGTTTTAAGTTAGAGAACGCATCGGTGCTTGGTATCATAGATTCGACTGGAGTGTTGTTTTTATTAAAGCATTGGTGTGTTATTTTGTATAAACGCACTAGTGCCCCAATATTCTAGAACTTGCCTGGTGCTTTCGGTGTAAAGTAGGTGCCGATGCTTTATGTTTGGGAACACACAGGTGTGTATAGACCATGAAGTGCAATGACTAGAAAAACATCTGCTACAACCTCCGCCCGCCCAGTTTTTTTTAGTTATAATAAAGTTTCGTTATAATCTCTGTAAAAACATCTGCTACCAAAAACAAATGTTTTCGCGAAGGTTTTTTTGACAATTTATGCCAATTTTGTAACACTAAAAAGCTCCACTATAACCTCCGCTAGAGGCTTTTTTCCTTGTAGTGACCATGTATTGATCTGTTTTGACTTAAAAAAAATTCTAATAAACCTAATGTTAAACATAAGAAATGTAAAGTTTTATTTTTTGATATATAAAATAAAGTAGTTTTTTAACATTTGATTGACTGAAATGTAAATTAATTGATTGGAAGCTTCAAGGATGAAATTCCTTAACTTTCACGGAGTTTAAAGTTTCAAATTAATTGCAAGAATGGGTGTCAGCATGTATTTGATTTATGGTTCATAGATTTAAGGTAATTATTTGTACTTTTCCACCGAGGAGGTGTGCGTCAGAAACCATTGTGTCATGCAAGGTCAAACTTAGATCCATGCATTGAAAGCCCCTATGCAAAAGTGACATTGCAGACTGTAATTTATAGAAATATAGGTTTAGTATTTTTATCTTCGTCAACTGCATTGCCTTAATCGCGTAGGTTACTACAAGAAACCGACATAAACCGAGAAGATAGTCGACAATGAAGGATGGTTGAATATTGGTGATGTTGATTTCATAGACGACGACGACGACGATGTATTTAGTGTCGACAAAATTAAAGAGAGCACCAAATACAAAGGTTTCCAGGGATATAGACTTTATGTAAATTCACATTAAGGTTAAATAAGAAAACAATGTGTAATGAATATAATGTATGTTGCAGGTTGCTCCTGCAAAGATGGAAGCCATTCTACTTTCTCATCCTTTAGTGAATGAAATAGTAGTGGTTCCATAAGTAACTATATATAGATCTAATCTAATCTTAGAAATTGTTGTGAAACAAATATTAATTTAGGTAATCATTTAGATTGGTTAATACTGTGCAGTTTATTTGATGAGGAAGAAAGGGAGATTCCAACAGCATGCGTAGTGAGGGCAGTCGGTGCTACTGAGATGGAGGATGATATCTCAATGTTTGCGGCGTCGCAGGTGGCCACATACAAAAGAGTGAGAGTGGTGCACTTTTTCTACCCCATTCCTAAATCTTCTTCAGGAAAGATCCTTCGCAAACTTCTGTGAGATAATCTTCATGAAACACTCAAACAACAATAGCAACAACAATCGTCCACTTAGGATTTGCAATGTTACATCTAAATAAATCAAAAGTATCGAAATGAAATTATAGTCCTATACCATACATTTTGAAATACCAACCCAAATTTGTTTTACATTGTAATATGTTATCACTCATCTCCCTACTTTAAACATTATATATATATATATATATATATATATATATATATATATATTTAGCTAAACATTTTAATTTGATTTCAAATTGCTTGGGTGTTTTTAATTTCTCTTTTTCATTTAAAAGTTATACATATAATTTCCCATGGAAAAGCATGTAGTTTTTTCTCCATTTAGAAACTATCTCATGTAAGACCATACATAATGCATTGCAAATGATTTCCCAACACGCACAATCTATTGCAAATAATTTTCCCATAGAAAAACATATAGTTTTTTCCTCATTTAAAAACTATCTCATATACAATGTATTCTAAATAATTTTCAAATATACAAAATAATTTTCAAATGGGAAAAATAAAAATAAAAAGGAAAAATAAGAAGACTAGCATGTTGAAACTCCGTATTTTTCTCTTTTCTGTTTAAGCCAATAAAATGCAAAAAGTCTTCAATGTTTACATGCATTGCATTAATAAACCAGTGATACCCGTCGACTCACCTTGTCCTTGTCCTACGAAATGCGTAAATTTGCAACAATAGTCTTCGCATTCGTATACTTTAGTGTTGTAGATTTATAGAAAACCAATAAAACAATAATTCACGTGTAAGAAACTTCATGATAGTCACCCAAGTGGGGCAGATGACGATGTTTCTCCCGGAATGCGAAACATTATTATTTTGGACAAAATTTCTAAGAAAATATTATAACAAACGTGTATTGGTATGGGTGAAACATTATTATTTTCCACAAATTGTCCGAGATAATAATATCTTGGATAAAAATAACTACTAATTAAACAATGTTATTAGAACGGGTATGGGTGAAACGTTTAGCCTCTAGATTGAAAAACACAGAATGGTTTGAAATTGATTAATTGGTGCATTATAAAGATTCTTTTATTTTTATTTAACAAAGATAACAGTTGCAAAGTAGTTGTTTTATGTTTTAGGATTACTTTTATGTTTTGTGTAAGTGATTAATGAATAAGGAGGATTTAAAATTGGCGGAGGCGGGAAGGATACTCAGTGAGTTACAGGTTTAATGGCAGACCACCTGGACCCTTTTAGGATTCCTAGAGTTTATAAGGCGCTATGGATAAGATGAAGGCTCTTTTGGAGACATGGTTAGACCATTATAGGTGCTTCAGCTTTTTTCCTAGAGCTCCGAGCTCCACCGAGGTTTTGGAAGGGGCATTTCAACTTATTGGAGACTATTTAGTATTGCCTCTAGCTATCTTCTTAGTCAGTTTGTTTGAGTGGCTAGATTTTACATTTCTCTCCCACTATCAGCCTTTGGCTATTTCGGCATCGATGAGTTTTAAATGCAGTAGGTTTTTTTCTAGCTAGCTGATCTAGAAGAGCCTGACGTATCCGTATTCTCAACATTCATTATCCTTATCAAGCCTCGGTTCTTACCCCCTAATGAGACTGGTCGACTAACATAATTCTCTTCTAACAATGAGGTGGCAGACGTTTAAGGCTTCTGGAAACAACTAAATGAAAAGTGAGGTTAGCGCACTCATGGGCACGGCTGACGAGGAGCATTGGCAGAGGGCGGATTTGTTTACATCAGTTGACGAGCTATGCATAAGTGATGAAAAGAGGTGCCTTCATAATGGGGGCATTAATGTTCCATTTAATTCCTCGATAGAGTTACCATTTTCCCCTAACTTCATCTCTAAACCATTTCATTTTCCTGGTAGAGTGACAAACTCGCAAAACTATCGGGTTTCAGTCTCTCAACCTAAGGGGAACTCTGTTGGTTTAACTTTTGAGCATGGAGAGTAGGTTAAGGTCGGCCAGGTTGAGCAACCACAGTCAGAAGCCACAATTTACCCACCTGAGGCTAGAATTTCGGAGTTGCAGGGTTATCGATCCAAAGGAAAGAGGGAAAGCCATAATCGGCCGTCGTGGGTGTGGAGGCCTAAGCGTACAAAACATAGACTAATTATTGGGATGGACGTTGGCTTAAAAGAAGCGTGCAATATAGCACTTTGTGCATTGGTGGGGAGGTTAGCTTATCGGTCTTGTTGCAAACAGAATCTTATGGATTGGATGCAATGCAACTGGGAGCCTGTTTTGGGTTACTCTCCTGAGGTAATGTCTCTGCTGAGAGGGTGGTTAGGCTTTGTATTCAAGAGTCCGAAAGATTCAGGGAGCATACTAGATTTGGGCTATGGGGGTTGGAGTCTGATGTTGAAGAGCTGGCGCATTAGTTTTGATCCATCGACGGAGTACTTCAGCTTCCACCACCTCTGGGTCCTTCTTCTAGGACTACCCCTTCAGATGTGGAATGCTAAAGCTTTGGAGGTGATAGGAAATGCCTTAGGTCATTTTATTAATATAGATGAAAAAACACTTCAATATCCTAATAAGAGAATGGAAAAGGTGCTCGTGGAGGTTGACATCCACGTAGATTTACTGGAAACACTCGAAATAGAGTGGAGGGGTCACTTGTTTGTACAGAGGTTGGACTACTTGGGCCTACCATTTCGTTGTTCGCTCTCTAGACGAACCAGACATCTACGAAAGGAATGTACTCATATTTATGCGGCTCTTTTTGAGGAGGACTCCTCAGAGAATATGCTAGCTGATAGATACTCTCCATTAATGGATGCAGAAGAACTGGGATATTTCTCTGGAGTGAGGACTGAGGAGAGTCCAGAACCCGTGGACCCTACTTTCATTGGTAAGCTAAAAGTTTTTTTTCCTTCACTGTATTTCTCGTTATCTGCATGGGAAAGAGATCATTTAGACAGTGTGTTCCTTCCGGATCTATTACACACGTCAAAGGTGGGTAAAGGAAAGGCTTTGGAGTCTGCCCCAGAGATTACAGACTTAGTTGATGATTGGACTATGCCCTTTCCTCGGACAGTAACAACTCAAGAGATGAGCTCCCCAGTACTCCATGAGACTTTGACTATGGAAGGCTCTAACATTGTTTCGGGTTATGGAGAACCTGTCTCTAGTGACCATTCTTTGGATAGGGTTATTTTTTCCTTAGTACTCTCCTTTAGCGAGACTTCAAGCCCCACTTTGATTCTGATCGAGTTGGGGAAGGAGAATGTGGTTAGAACTAATTCTAATGGACCTCTTAGAGCTCCTTTAGGTGTTGGGATTGTTTTAGGGAATGATCCTGCATGGTCGAAGGGTTTGGGGTATGAATTATCCCCTATCAAAACGAGGAGTGTCCATAAAAATGCGGGGACCAATGATTCTTTTGCTTCAAAACATAATTCCTCTAATTTTGAGTATGGGATGCTTAGAGGCATGAAATATCTTGAAAGGGATGAATCAAGATCCTTCTCTCTCTCAATATTAGAGGGTAGGAGGACCCCTAAAAATGGCCTCTCTACGAAGAATTTTATCTAAAACAATTCCTAATATAATTTTTCTACAAGAAACTATGGTGGCTGTGGAAAAGACAAGAAAATTTATGTACATACTTAGACCTGAGTGGATGATTTGTGCAGTTAGTTCTGTGGGGAAGTCCACTGGGCTACTAGTGGCTTGGGATCCTGAACTCTTTGACTTAGTTCATCTCCTAAGTTGTGGTGGTATTTTTTTGTCAGATACCAGCTTAGCGGGCAAAACGAAGGTTTCCTTTCTGAATGTTTATGGTCCTTGTCAAGACCGTAATAATTTATGGGAAAAAGTGGATGGTAGGGGCTTACTAGCACATGATGATTTGATAATTTCATGGGATATGAACTTCACAACAAACTCAAAGGAGGTTTGGGGAGCGACAACTTTGGCAGACCCATTGGTGATCTTTTTTAAGGAAATGTTTTTAAAAAATAATCTAGTGGATGTTGTCCTTGTCGAGGTGGTTCCGACATGGCGTAATGGCATGTCTGGAGATGATGGCATTGCTAAAAGGTTAGACATAATCTATGTGGTGGAGTATCTTATCACGTCAACTTTGAGATACAGAGCATGGGTGTAATATCCTTTTATTTCTGATCATGCACCAGTATTACTTCAGCTAGGCGATGGTCTATCGTCGCTTGCTCATCCCTTCAAGATAAACCCAGCCTGGTTACGAGAAGAATATTTTGACCCACTGGTTCGTGATGTGTAGAGCAATTTACATCTGCAACAAGTTGTGAGATCTCAAATAATATTGGTAGAGAGACCTACATCTCCAAAATCTCGGGTGAAGGTTTGGTCTATGGAAAAACGTTGACAACATCGATTAGAGATGGATAAGATTGAAGAAGGATTAAATGATCTCTATCTTCAGAAGGCTCAGGGTTTACAGAATGTTGATATTAAACAACATTTGATGATACTAGAGGAATTAAACGTAAAAAACTATTGTTGGAGGAGGAGGAGCGATGGTGTCAAAAGAGTAGGGCTATATGGATAAAAAGTGGTGATAAGAATACAAAATTATTCCACTGATTTGCAAGATACAAAACAAATAAAAAACACATATGGGAGATTAAACATGAATGGTTGGCTCCATACAGAACAGGAGGCCATAAAGGATGAAGCAACAAACTTTTTTAAATCATTCTATCAGGATAGTGGTCCGAATTACATTGGAGAGCAGATAGCGACAGTAAGGATATTTCCCAGAATTGTCACGGAGGATGAAGTTATAAACCTATAAAATCCATGTACCAGTGAGGAAATTCTAGAGGTTTTAAAAGGATTTACAAAGGACAAAAGTCCTGGTCTAGATGGCTGGACTATTGAATTTTCTTTACATTTCTTTGAGTTGGTAGGGTAGGATTTTCTTGATGTTGTGGAGGAAAATAAACTCAGAGGCGAGGTAATTAGATTGATCTACTCATATTTCTTAGATTTGATCCCAAAAGTAAATAGTCCCAACACTTTTAGCGATTTTCGCCCAATTGCTCTGTGTAATTTATGTTACAAGATCATTGCAAAAGTAATATCCAAGAGAATAAGGCCTATACTTTCCCATGCATTATCTAAGGAACAATTGGGATTTCTTAAGGGAAGGCAGATCTTAGATGCTATTGACACGACACAGGAGTGTCTGCACAGCATAAAAGAAAAAAAAAATCAAGCAATTATTTTGAATCTAGATCTAAAAAAGGCTTACGACTGCACAAACTGGGACTTTTTGAGGCTAATCCTTTTACAATGTTGTTTTGGAATCTCAACTACAAATTGGCTTATGGGATGTGTAACCTAAATAGCTTATGCTATTCTGATTAATGGAGAGACAACAAAATTCATTCAGAGTACAAGAGGACTATGACAGGGTTGTCCATTGTCACCCCTCCTTTTCATCCTTGTGATGGAAGGACTTAGTCTTTTTTCTAAAAAATGGTCAAGCCGATGGAGTTTTGACTGGGATAAATTTTTTGCGATTAATAAAGGTACTACATATTTTATTTGTGGATGATGTGATAATAATGTATAAAGCTACAATCATTGAATGGATTGAAATCAATAATATCCTTAGTGTTTTCTGTCGTGCGCCGGGGTTGAGGATAAATGTAAAGAAGTTTGCCTTCCTACATTTAGGAGTGCAACAGAAAACTCTTGAAGCATTAAAAAACTTATTTCATTACAATTATAAAGATATTTCGGAAGGCTTAAAATATTTGGGGTATTTTTCAAAACCAGATAGCTACAAAGCGGAGGATTGGAAGTGGCTCATTGAAAAGTTTGAAAACAGGATAAACCATTGGTGTAATAGATGGCTATCATTGGGAGGTCGGTTTGTGTTGATAAAAGCAGTATTAGATAACTAGCCAGTCTATTGGATAGCTTTAGCTCATATTTCGATTATAGTTTTAAGTAGGATCCGAAAGTTGGCTTTTTCCTTCCTGTGGTCAGCCAACAAGAAAAAATGAAACTATCATTTATGCAGTTGGGAGACACTCTCGAAGCCAAAACTTTATGGAGGGTGGGGTTTGAGAAATATATTTATGTTCTACAGAGATCTGGCGACAAATACTCTATGGAGAGTGTTGATGAAGAACAGAATATGGAAATGGGTGATTAAAGATAAATACTTACCACACGGATCAGTGTCGACTTGGTTAAGATCGACCTCTTCGATCTCAGCCCATGGATCCCAGACTTGGAAAAATTTGCTTAATACTTTACCTTTTCTTTTACAGTGGTTGGCTAGGAACTCGAGCACAGGACATTCCATTATAATTGGCAAAGATGTTATTTCGGGTATGGCGAAGGACTCTTTTTTATCAAATGAGTTGATCTCTACACTTAATCAAAAAAATGTTTACTTTATGTATCAAGCGAGATGTGATTTTCCACAGGGATCAATCTTTTCCAACTGGTTATACAGTAGAGTTTTGGGACTCAAGGGAGAATTAACAGTTGAATGGGAAAAGTTTAGAAGGAACCTGATAGGATCAGGGATACATCTCCTTGATCATCTGGATGAATTAATGTGGATGGGTGGGGATAGTTCAGGGAAGCTTACTATAAAAAATGTGTATAATGCAGTAGCCTCAAAATTGTGGAAATATAAAATTAGTGGTTGGAGGAAAAAACTGTGGAGATGGGACTGCCCACTAAACATCAAGTTATTTACTTGGCTGGTGGCTGAAAATAAAATATTAATGTGGAAAAATATACAAAAAAGAGGTTGGGCGGAGCCAGGGATTTTCCATCTTTGCAAAGGTAAGAGGGAATCTGGTAAGCACCTCTTTGTGAATTGTCCTTACACTATTATAGTTTGGAAAAAAGTTAAATTTTCTCTTAAATACACTAATGGATGGAATGGTCAAACAATTAATGAGTTCTTTGAAAATTGGGCTTAACAGAACCTTGATTTCCCAACTCTTCCAGCCTTTATTTGTTAGTTTATTTGGCTAGATAGAAACAAGATAATATTTGAGTCAGGGACTCCCTCTATCTAGAAGATAGTCTTCCTAGCTCTTGGAGCTGTGAGAAATTACAGAAAAAAGGAAAAATATAATCTTCCTATAATTTCAACCTTTGAAATCTCGAAAGATAAAGTCATTGGGTGGTTCGACAGGGTAGCGCAACAGAATGGTGAAAAAAGTGGGACATCAGGCATGATAAAGATCAATAATAACACGTCTTACAAATGGATTATAAATTGTGGACGAGGAACAAACACTAGGGAATAACTCATGGGTGTTTGGGCCTCCCTAATCCTAGCTTCTAGACTTTCAATTCCACATTTTCATGTTCTTGGGGACTCTAAAATAGTCATTGATTTGCTTAATCGGAAAGGAGCTCTACAAATTGTCTCCTTAGAAAGATGGAAGGATAGGATTAAAGACAATCTCAAATAATTTAGGAACATATAATTTGCGCATATTTATAGAGAAGAGAATCAAGAGGTGGAAATATTATCAAAGCTGGCACTATCAAAACTGTCTGGGAGCATAGCTTACAATCAATGGGAAGGTGGTCATGAGGGCCCCACTCTTTTTTTAAAGATGTTTTAGAAGGCACTAGGGGGAGTAAATTATATGTATCCTAGTAAAACTTTATTGGTAACAATAGCTACAGTATTTAGCTAAGTATGAAAGAAATTATTCCTTTTTGAATTTTGTCCTTTTTTGGATCTTCAGGAGAAGACGATCTTATTGTAAGGAACATGAAAAATCGTTGTAGTTATGTTTCTTGGTTTAGCCCAAGATCTCAAGGTACTTTTGATGTAAGGTATGTTGTGAGAACATATTATATTTTTATAAATATAATGAGAAATTTCCTGTGGAAAAAAAAGTGAATAAGGATGTTTCTGTTATTTGAAACAATATATATTCTAGTATTTACAAATATTTGTTAATAACTTAGGAATTAGTATGTACAACTCGTAGCTATTCAATATGATTTGACATCAATAAAGTGAATTTCATAGGCTCGTAATTATATCCATTGTTCTATTCAGTTATTCAATATGATTTGACATCAAGAAAGTGAATTTTAGAGGTTCATAATGATATCCAATGTTCTGTTCAACTATTCAATATGATTTGACATCAAGAAAGTGAATTTCAGAGGCTCATCATGATATCCAATGTTTTGTTCATCTTTTCAATATGATTTGACATTAAGAAAGTGAATTTTAGAGGCTCGTAATGATATCCAATGTTCTATTCAATTGTCTATTCTACATTGTGTTTATAGATTTACCCATACCTGGCAGGTTATGTCCATGTCTTTGTGCTTGGATCCCTCCAAAGAAACTATTATTTCTTTGATGCCACTTTCCTTTGGAGTGATGTAGTTTTATAATAACAACGAAACACATTGAAAAAATACAAAGACTTAGTTTAGTTTTGTAGTTTTATAATAATAATAATCTATTTTCAAGGTCACGACCAAGCCACACACCAAATTGGTGTATGAGACCTCCTCCACCCAATGATTTTACTGGTAAAGTCTATAGAGATATACATACCGTACCCCCCTCTGGATACTAAACACATTGAAAAATACAAAGACTTAGTTTAGTGTTGTAGTTTTATAATAACAATTAAACACATTGAAAAAATACAAAGGCTTAGTTTAGTGTTGCAGTTATACAATAACAACTAAAGAAATTGAAAAAATAGAAAGACTTAGTTTAGTGTTGTAGTTTTATAATAACAATGAAACACATTGAAAAAATACAAAGACTTAGTTTAGTGTTGTAGTTTTATAATAACAACCAAACATTGAAAAAATACAAAGACTTAGTTTAGGTGTTGTAGTTTTATAATAACAACTAAACACATTGAAAAAATAAAAAAACTTAGTTTAGTGTTGTAGTTTTATACTAACAACTAAACACATTGAAAAAATAAAAAAGACTTAGTACTTTACAATGCTTGATTGTAAAAAACTTTTCTTCTTATTTTTCTATTTTCACAGTATGCTAGCAAATGCCAATCTCACCCAAGTGGGAATTTAAGTGGATCCTAGTCTAAACATTCTACCGTTTGGTTCTTTTTCGAGGCTTTTTTTCGTTTGATTTTGCCCGAAATCCGGTGAGGATTGGTTGGATATGCAAATTTAAGAGGATAAATTTGTATAAGCTAAGTGTCATAGGGGTTTATCAACATGTTGAATCCATTTACAGAAATACCTAAATTTGCAACTATAGTCTTCACATTCATTTTAGTTTTATAGAAAACCAATAAAACAGTAATTCACGTGTAAGAAACTTCATTATAGTCACCCAAGTGGGGCACTGACGTTGGGAGACGATGACGTTTATCCCGGAACACAAAACATTATTATTTTGGAGGCGCTGACGTAGGAGAGGATGAAATACTCACCCAAGTGGGGCGCTGACGTAGGAGAGGATGAAATACTCACCCAAGTGGGGCGCTGACGTAGGAGAGGATGAAATACTCACCCAAGTGGGGTGCTGACGTAGGAGAGGATGACGTACGCCCAGAATGCCTATTAGAAATTTTCCAAGTAAAAATAATTACATTATTGTTAATATATATATTTTTAATAAAAGTTGATAAATTATAATTTAGAAAAATCTTCTATTTAAGATGTAAATAATTTAAAATTTTAATTTCATATCAAAAAAATTTAAATCAGATGAAACTACATAATTCAGAGCAATTTTTTTAATAAATTAAAAACAATTGAATTTTTTTTAAACATTTACGCTAAAAAGTTGGATTGGCCTTTCCTTTTTATTAATTATTTTAATCCCACAATTAATTGAGATAATCCCATGATTAACAAATGATTAATTGTGTTAAATCCCAAGGTTATGAGTCTACGAGATTGACGACCAAGATCTCGCATGCTTAGATCCAACGGTTGTCAGGGATCCTTTAACATATCTGGTGTGGCAGCGAAGCTAAGGATCAGACGATGGAGATTCATGGTGTCATTCAACAGATTGATAGTTCTCTTCGAGACAGGTCTCAGACCTCAACCCTTTCCAATCTCTAGTAGACTAAAACTTCCCATGATTTGGGGTCCGCTTGACTCTTCTCTGTCGATATCTACGATGGATATTAATCTTCCCCTAGAGCCAACGGTCCCAATTTGTTGCACTTTCCACATAGCTTAGGCTTGGCGAGGGGTCCCATACTCCACTCACCCAAAACCAGAGGTTGAAAAGTGTCAATCTTGTGACACCATGGCTACCAAGATGGCACACTATGTCACTATGACATCATATTCTATCTCTCTCCCTCATGCTTTTGTAATGAAGCATGGAACCAAGAAATAGAACCCTAGTCCCCTTATATCGGGTATCAGGACTTCCAAAGGGCTTTTGGACTTAGAAATCATTCGGGGTTTGATGCTTCGAAACCCAAGAAGAGGAACCTCTCCTTAGCTTTACATAATGGATCAACAATTGGCACTCAATTGTCCACTGATCTGAAAACCCTATTCTCACACTTTTTTACAAAACGAAAAAAAAATGTGACGGTTAATTTGCTTATCTTTAGACGACTTGGATTTAATCCAATTCAAAGATCGATGATTGATGAGTCTTATTGACTTAACCATGAATTAAGCGAGTTTGGTTTACAGTTGGGTCCTAGAAAATTCTGAAATTTTGTACACAATAATCATAGACACATATTCATTCCCTTTGTTTCATTATGAACAATTTCTATTATTTAATTACAAGGACATTCCATAGAACAATAACCAGGCATTAAGTGAGTTTGGTTTACAGTTGGGTCCTGGAAAATTCTGAAATTGTGTACACAACAATCATAGACACAGATTCATTCCCTTTGTGTCATTATGAATCATCTCTATTATCTAATTACAAGGAATTTCCATAGAACAATTTCAAACCCATTAACCCGACATTCATATTTCAAACACAAATACTGATATAAATACTTTTTTTCCATTCAATTACACAAAGTAAAGAAATGCTTATCTATTCAGAGAGGAACTTAATCAACCAACTCATTGTGGGTTTTCACCTTTCCACCTGAACATAGGCTTAGATGCATTCATTCTTATCATTCTATCCACCCCCATGCCAAGCCATGATAGCACCAGGGAGCTCTCTACACTTTTTTTCTTGTAACCCTTCTCTTTTTCTCAGGTGCTCTTTCCACTCAAAGCTCATCTCCCCTTTCGACCAGATTTATCACTTCTTGATCCCTTTGTTTAATCTCGTGTGCTTCTCTTTCATGCCTCAACAGAGGAAGGTTATGGACCCATCCTCCTTTTCTATCAGAAGGAAACCCATGTGTTCAATATTTTCTGCAAGAAATGGTACCCTATGGTACCTATGGCTAACAGTTACACCTTGAATCTCCAAGAAAACGCATCAACAACTAATCACCAATCGTCCAAGAATCATGATTTATTTCTACTAATTGAATCATAACTGATCGATTACCTGTGAGGTGCAACAATAACCCTTCGATCAAGTTTCCAATTAACTAGCACCATTGGATTAAATCCGTAGGATTTCGCATTTATCTCATATGTCCACTAGCTGTGGCCGAGCGCTAAACATAATTTGAATTTCGTTATTTCTCATTTCAGCATTCCTGTGATGAAGGATCTCGACACTCCAATTCATGATCGCCAAGACTCAGAGATGGATCTTAGCACCGCTATTTTCTCCCCCTCACGTGACCATCGGTGGTGACTATAGGCTGTGCCAAAAAGTGCTTCATATTTTGCAAACTTATGAACTTCATAGAGCCTGATCAATGGTCGAGATCTCCAATGATATGACGATCCAGATCTCATCGTGATCTCGCATATCATGATTCCTTTGATGAAGGATCTCGATACTCCAAGTCGCGATCACCAAGACTCCGAGATGGAGCTTAGCACCGCTAGCTTCTTCCCCTCACGTGACCACCGGTAGTGACCACAGGCTTATTCAAAAATGCATTTCGCACTTTCGCATCTCGGGTATTCTGTGATGAGTTCTCTCGACTCTCCATGTTACGAACTCCAAAATAGAGCTTGGATTATCTAGCTCTTCTCTCTAGCTCTTGACAATGTGACCACGAGATATGACAACTTTCCAATCAAACGAGCACTTCACTCCTTTGACTTTCCAGTCAGCAAAACAATGATCTTTCACCATGTGTCCTATGGAACCAACGGTCCAGATATTATCGTGATTTCACCACATGTCCTTATTGAATCAATGGTCAAGATCTTATTGCAATCTTGCAACTTCACGGGCCTTCGTCATGCTTGATCAACAGTCCATGATCTCAATGATTTAACGGTCCAGATCTTTTTGTGATCTCGCATATCGCGAGTTCCCACACCATGCTCTGTTGCCTCCTCCAATGTGCAAGTCAGCAAAATTTCAATTGCTTGCCACGTGTCCTATGACTCCAACGACCAAGATTGTTATCACGATTTCTCATATCGCGAGTTTTAACCTCTTTCCTTTGGATTTCCCGATCTGTGAAACTTTGAAACGAAACCTTTGTATTGCTTTGACTGTTTTCCTCCTTCTAAGCTTACACTGTTGATCTTGCCACCTTTGTCGTGATTTGACTGTTTTCCTCCTTCTGAGCTTACACTGTTGATATTTCCATTATCACTATATTGCTGATCATGTTGATCTTTGCCATCTGATCATGCTAATCTTCGCCATCAATGACAAACACGCATACTCTGCCTCTGTCTAAAATCATGCCAATAATCTCCCCCTTTGGCATTGATGGAAATCCTGAACGACTGCGCTAAACTGTTTGGACCTCCAACTGTAGCATCCAGTCCAGACCACTCCTTTTCTCCCCCTTTGACATCAATGTCAAAGAAAAACATGCTCCCCCTGAGCTGTTGCAGTATTTTTAGGAGGTATCAGATATTAAACCAGCACAAACTGACCCTGACAGGATGGACTCTCTTATTTGAGGCCTGCAGAATATTTGTATCTAAACTAGAGTCTTCTCCTTCTGATTCTTGGACCTTTTCATCTTCATATTCAACTGTGTCCTCTGTAGCAGACTCAATATTTCTCACCTCTCTTACTAGGACTCCTTCATCAACCTTTTGTTGTCATAATTGGATGACTCCCCCTGTCACTGTTCTCTCTCTTCTTCTGATTGTTCTCCTCCTTTGCTTCTAAAAAGATTAGCTTTCTCTGACAAGGTCTTTCCTCTTGTTATCTTTACAAAATGTCATGTATATAATTTTGTACATTAGAATGTTGTTGCTACGAATGTCGTTTTCCTACTTGAACACTGTGCAATTGTAGCTTGTACTTTTTAAATAACCCTTGGATCTCCCCATTGATTCTCATCGATCTCTATTACTGCAATTTCATTTTTCTTCCATGATGCATACAATCCAAGGGTTTTATGACCATATTCAATCACAAGAAAAAGCCGCTACAACCACTCTCATACCTACTTTTCTTTTTCACAGATGAAGGACTTGTATTAGGTTTCTTAGGAGTATCGATTTCTTCCTTGTTGTATCCAATACCAGATTTGTCATTTGGTGATCTTTGACTATCCAAGAGCTTATCCAGGGTCATGGAGTTATTTAAAAACTTGCTTTGGGTGTTTGACTTGTCAACCTTCAAAACTTCAGCTTCCATCTTATGACATGATTCTTCTTCTACTTCTTCCATGGGATTGATGCTAACTGAACATTCTTTTATTGTATCTGTGTCTTCTTCTTTACTTGCAAGGGAGGATTCAATATCAACATCATTAATTGTCCTTATGCCTTTATTCACCACTTGTCCTGAGTTTACATTTACCTTACACTCTTTGGACGTGAACACCTCTTCACTATCTCTGTCACACTTTGACTTGTACTGAGCAAATTATGTTTCAGACCATCCACAAGAAGAACATACTGAGCATCTCCTTTTTCATTACTCAAACTCACCATCCCTCTATCCTTGATTTTACTTGTTTCATCATTTTTAAGGATCACATTTCCTATTTTTCTTTTACTTATACACAAAAGATTATCCTTGTCTCCAATCATGTGCTTGGAACATCCACTGTCTATATTCCCGAAGGCCTTTTGTTTTTGAGTTGAAAGTGCTAGACCACATTTTTCACTATCTTTCCTTTTCCATGTGCTGGCCTTTCTATCTAAGAACTTTATCCTTGGATATGCTTTGTAATTCTTCAGATGGAAGTTTTCATCTTTGTGGCCAAAGTTATGACAGTTATAGCATTCAATCTCATTTTTCAATAGGTCAAAGTTATTGTTGCAGCGTTGCCTACTCATTGACTGTTTATTATTTCTTGACCTCCTCAGTTGCATGTCTCTAGACTTAATTTGGCAATTTGCAAAGTGTCATGGTTTGTTACTTGGTTGTATCATTCTTTATTGTGGCAGATATTTATTCCTTGGAAATCTTAATTGCTCATGTCTGAGTCTTAGGAACAATTTACATCTTTGTGACCAAAATTAGAATAGTAGAAACAATATCCATAGAAAAATTCTTTGTACCTGGAAAATGGTTGTCTTCTTTGAGCAAATCGATTTCTTCCATGCTGATGATTTCCTTGAGCAGGGAGTGTATTATTTCCTTGTTCTATAGATTCAGTTATAGCACCTTTTTCTTTACTCCTCGTGGGTGGTTGATTATCTTCCTTTGTTTCTGCAGGTTTTTTGTCGTCATTGGTTGTAGATTTGATAAACATGATGAAGTCTTTGTTGCTTGGGTGACCACTACTTGATCCCTCTTCATAACCCAAACCTGTTTTCAACTTTGTATTCCTTTATTGATTCAGAATGGTGGCTAATCCTTCTAAGGCTTTGATACTTGACAGATTTTGATGATACAAGGCTTGAAACTTCTCCAACTCTTTCCTAGTTTTCACTACTTCTTCTTCCAGAGCTTTACATCTTGCCTTCTTTTCTGATAACTGATGTTTCAGAATGTCCTTGACTTTTTTTGCCTCTTCTAATTCCACTTTTAGCAGGGCAAAGTCTTCATCAGGTTGTTTACTGTCTTTCTCGAACTATATCAACAACTGTTTTTTCTTTTTGTTCTTAATTCGGAGTCTGTCAATCTCTTCCAGTGCACTGATCAGTTCTCCTTCCATATCAACCACAACTTCTTCTTCATTAGACTCACTTCCTGTGATTTTATTATCATAATCCTCTTTGTCCATAAGCATGAATTCATTTACCTTATCTTCACATGAAGATTCACTATCGGTGTCTTCTGAGGAGTCATCATTGTTTACACATAAACTTTTCTTTCTATCAAATATTTTGGATTTGTACTTCTCTTCACCTTCAGAGTTTTGGTCCTTCTTCTTGTGTGGACACTTATTTTCAAAGTGACCTATCTTGCCACAATTAAAACATTTGAGGGGAAGCTTGCCTTGATATTTTCCTTATCCTTTCTTTAACCTTCTCACAAATTTTGCCTCAATATCATCTAAATATGAATCAGTATCCTTGTCTGCTTTAAAAGATGCTTCTCTAGTAATGGATTTATCTTTGTTGATTCTCATTTCATATGCAGTTAAAGTTCCTAGGAGTTGATCAATGGACAGAGTTTTAAGATGATTTAGTTCTTCTATTGCAGAGACTTTTGGATTAAATTTATCAAGCAAAGATCTTAAAATATTCTAAACTAAAATTGATTCTTTAATCTTCTCACCAAGACCCTTCATGGCATTCACAAGTTCTTCAACTCTTAAAAAATACTTGCTAACTGTTTCATCTTCATTCATCTTTAGTTTTTTAAACTTCAACCTAAATGTTTGAAGTTTGGCATCTTTTACTTTCTCATTTCCTTCATAGCTGCTAATAAGTTTATCCCACATTTCTTTGGCAGTTTGAAGATGCATCACCTTT
>JZKD02S1644031.1:1485330-1502129 GCA_000966675.3 Picea glauca
TGGAAGCTAGCACAACAGGATTTATGTATCCAGTCTCTACTACATCCCAAACATCAACACCTAAGGCCATTAGGTATGTTCTCATTCTAACCTTCCAGAAGGCAAAATTTGTTCCCTCAAACAGAGGAGGCTTAGTGGCTAAAGTCCCTTCATGACTTGTCATGTTTAAGCTTACAGATATACCTTTAGATAAAAGGAACCTGCTCTGATACCAATTGTTGGACAACTGAGAAGGGGGGGGGAGGGTGAATCAGTTGTCACTGTGCTTAAACAATTATGCTTATTTTAAACTCTTTGCATAGCACTTAATGATAGTCACAATAATGCAGGGAGGTAAGCAATAGAACATTCGACATCAGTCACACATATGAAATATATAGAGACAGACATTTCCTGAGGAAACCCATAAAGGGTAAAAACCTCTTCTTCTTGGTATGATAAGTAATCTTTACATTCTGTACATTATCATACATATGATCTCCAACTCATTGTGAGGCTACAACCTCTGTTTTGCAAGCTCCAACTTGCTGAGATCACCAACTCTCTATTTTCTCTAGCACCTACTAGAAGGAAACACCAACTCCCTGGTTAATCTAGCACCCACTAGAAGGAAGCACCAACTCCCTAGTTTCTCTAGCACCCACTAGAAGGAAGCACCAACTCCCCAGTTTCTCTAGCACCCACTAGAAGGAAGAAACAACTCCCTAAGTGTTCCAGCACCAACTGGATGGAAGCACCAACTTGTAGTCACACAGGCACCAACCTGTAAAACAGAGAACAACAATTCTCCCTTGCACCACCCTACCACCCTGGTTTCTCTGGATGCAACCAGATGGAAGATACAACTCCTTGTGTTCAAGCACCCACTTGAACCTCTGAGGACAATAGTCCTTCCTAGCACCTCCCTACCTCCCTGGAATATAAATATTTTCTACTGAAACTTATTACAGTGATTCAATAGTTGTCATTGGCTTACCAGGCTTATCATTGTTTTTCTATGCTGCTCTGCTCTCCTATATCAGTGTCTCTCTGCCTGCATCTTCTTGTGCTTTCTGATCTTTTGCTTTTCTCTACAAGTGCACCTTAGCCTTATTTTAGTGTCTCAATTATGCATCGCTATTCTTTGCTTCTGCTACGCTTTATGCTCTGCGTATTATTTTGATTCTCTAAATTACACCTCTTCTATGTATTTCAGCTCCTGCCCACGGCATGTTATTTCCCATGTGTAATTCCTCTCCACAGCAGCCTCCATCTCTTCTTTGTTATGTGTATTTATACTATCTGTGCACCTTCTTCATCCTCCATGCGAAGTGCTTCTACATGCTCTTCACTGTGCCACTATTCTGCTCATCGAGCTGTTCACTTCCACTCCACTTTTTCTCTGCTTCGCTCCCTCAAGCCTCAAAAAGAAAAATCTGCATCTCTCTTCTGTCTATACATCATCTGTTACTCCTCCCTGAGTTTTATCTCACACTATGCATACTTTTGTATTCCCTTTCTTACAGTTCAACTCATTTTTCATTCAGAACATCCAACCATCCACCATCATTGTGTCTCCATTTTATCCTTTACCACCTATTCAGTTACACTTTGAATCTCCAAGAAAACGCATCAACAACTGAATCGCCAACCGTCCAAGAATCATGATTCAGTTCTACTAACTAAATCGTAACTGATCAATTACCTGTGAGGTGAAATAGTAACCCTTCAATCAAGTTTCCAATTAACCAGAATCGTTGGTTTAAATCCACAGGATTTCGCGTTTATCTCATATGTCCACTAGCTGTGACTGAGTGCTAAACAGAATTTGAATTTTGTGATTTCGCATTTTGACATTCCTATGATGAAGGATCTCAACACTCCAAGTCGCGATCGCCGAGACTCTGAGATGGAGCTTAGTACCACTAGTTTCTTCCCCTCACATGACCACCGGCGGTGACCACAGGCTGCGCCAAAAGATGCTTCATATTTAACGAACTTATGAACTTCATCGAGCCTGATCAACAGTCGAGATCTCAAATGATCCGACGGTCCAGATCTCATCACGATCTCGCATATCCTGATTCTTGTGATGAAGGATATCGATACTCCAAGTCACGATCGTCAAGACTTCGAGATGGAGCTTAGCACCACTAGCTTCTTCCCCTCACGTGACCACCGGCGATGACCATAGGCTTATTCGAAAACACATTTCTCACTTTCGCATCTTGGGTATTCTGTGATGAGTCCTCTCGACTCTCCATGTTACGAACTATGAAATAGAGATTGGCTTCTCTAGCTCTGCTCTCCAGCTCTCAACAATGTGACCACAGGATATGACCACTTGCCAATCAAATGCGCACTTCGCTCCTTTCACTTTCTAGTCAGCAAAATGATGATCTTTCACCATGTGTCCTATGGAACCAACGGTCCAGATATTATCATGATTTCACCACGTGTCCTTGAATCAACGGTCAAGATCTTGTCGCAATTTTGCAACTTCACGGGCCTTCATCATGCTTGATCAATGGTCCACGATCTCGATGATTTGACGGTCTAGATCTTTTTCGTGATCTCGCATATCGCGAGTTCCCACACCATGCTCCATTGACTCCTCCAATGTGCAAGTTAGTGAAATTCCAATCACTTGCCACGTGTCCTATGACTCCAACGGTCAGGATTGTTATCGTGATTTTGCATATCACGAGATTGAACCTCTTTCCTTTGGATTTCCCGATCTGCGAAACTCCAAAATGAAACCTTTGTCGTGCTTTGACTGTTTTCCTCCTTCTGAGCTTACACTACTGATCTTGCCACCTTTGTCATGCTTTGACTATTTTCCTCCTTCTGAGCTTACACTACTGATCTTGCCATTATCGCTATGCTACTGATCGTTTTGATCTTCACCATCAATGAAAAACACGCATACTCTGCCTCTGTCTAAAAACATGCCAACATAATGTGAGGTTTCAACTCTTTTATTTCTATTTTGATTATGTTAGCCTACATGATTCTTATTATTGGTTCCTGGAGTCTTAACTGGGATGAGACTTTAGTCTTTTGTCAAATTTAGGTAATGAGAACCATTAATTGTGTATGGATTTAGCACTTAGCAAACTTTACCACCATAAGAGATTTGCTAATGCATAACGAAATTATTTATAATCACTTTAGAAAAAATGAACTATTCTTACTTACATAGACTTCCTTAACACTTTAAAAAGTATTTAATCAAATTAAATAAATTCATATACATTGATACACATAAAATTCATACACTTTGAAATTCATACATTCATCAACAAAAAATGTAGAAACAATGAAATTCATAAAAAACATGCAATGAAAAGTATATATATATAACATTGTTTAAATTGTACATTTTTTAAAAAGTGGCACCTCATGCCTAATATACAAAACAACAACAAGTGCCCTAACATAAAAAACAACCATATGGTGGCCTAGATACTAAATAGTAGTCATTGGTCACTCATTGACCACCACCACCCTCGCCACCCTTTGGAGCTTCCTGGAAATAAATATTTTTTGTCTTTCTAGAAGAAAAATGATGCAGTACCCCAACCCTCTGGTCAGAGTTCACACAGGATCTTTCAATTTCGGCCCCTTAGAGTCTAACTGGCTCTTCAATTTCCTCTTCGAGAAATTTATTCACACACCCAACTGAGTGTATGTCACAGGTTCTTCTGAGTTATGCTCACATGATCTTTGCACTGGCATGAACTCCACGATCAACACCCAACTGACATTGGGACTTTCCCCTTTTCCTTTCGGGATACCGGATTTCGTGAGTTCGCGAATCTTGTTGTCGAGTGCCTTACCTCTTTGACCTCCGAAACCCGAAATACCAAACACTAGACCCTTCTCGCCACTGACTTCATCTTTCCACTCATCGCGATTTCGGGAGTTGCAATGATGTGCAACTCTGTCTCTTGACTCTCGGAGTCCCGAAATCCGAATTGCTGAAACGCTCCTCCACAGTTCCTTCACGTTTCGCATTTTCGGTAATTCTTATGTGGAGTGCTCTGCTCCTTATCAACGGGAATGCCAAAACGTTGATTCCTGAAATGCTGACAAATATCCTACCGCGATTTATGATATCAAGATTTCCTCCCCGCTGTGTCCCGATCACTCGCCCTCAGGACCTCTGAAACCCCAAATTCCGAAGTTCTGAAATTCCGAACTTGTCACTCTTCGCCTTTATACACGAAAACTCTTTTCGCATTTCAGGGATTTGATCAACCAAAGGTTTCGTCCACACTTCAGACTTATGACCCTCGAAATTCCGAAATGATCACGATGGTCCAATGATCGAAATCAACGGTCCACGTTAAATCCTGCCTTTCGAAGGTGGATCTGTCCAACGCTTAAATTCCCCTGCAAATTTCTTGGATCCTACATTCCTCGCTATTTCGAGAGTTTTCCTCAGAGAATTCTGACCGTTCAGTTTCCTCCTCAAGAACCTCTGGCTCAAAATCGACTCTACGATCCTTCTCTGGGGCGTGACTTTTGCACAACGACTTGAGCTTCCTTCTTTCTCTTGAATGATTCAAAGGCCCTAACCCTTCTGATCTTTCTTTGCAAACTTAGGTCTTCAAGGAGACTCCTGCACGCACTCCTTGCGGCAATCCTTCAAATACTTCAGCGTACTTGAACTCCTGACTCTGTGCACTTTCTCTGCAACAACAGTCCTTCAATCTCTCAACCTTAGTTGATAAGTTCTAAGGTCTCGACCAGCCTGCGCACACCTTGCACGTCTTCTATGCTTGTCTTGCACTTCTCCTGGAATGAGAACAATGGTATCTCTCCTGAGCTTTCAGAGATAAACTCTGAACCTTTGTCATGCACTCCTTGCGGACGTTTCACTACACTCCTTGCAGGAAATTCTCTCAGGAAGAGAAACAACTGAAACTCATTCTCTTTCTCTCTCAGAATTTAAACATTCAGCATGAAAAAATACATTCACACACAACATAATACCAAATGCATGACAGAGAGAGCAAGAAACTGTAAGAAGACCATTCAACATGTATACACAGAAAACATCATAAGACCATGAGTCTGAATCAAAGCTTCATATATTAATTCAAGCTTCTATACATGGGTTCTCCTCTACAACTCTTCTGCTATAGCTCTCTTCTTCTCTATGCTAATGTTCTTAATGATCTAATTCTAATTAATACAATGATACAAAGATGAGGGTGTTTATAGTCATTTTCCCTCATGTTCCTAAAACTGTCTAATTTGGAATTTAAATCTACCTACTTTCATTAACTGGGCATAAATTCCTTTTACATCGACAGATGAGAGAAAATTGCTCAAGATCTGTTTACAATCACTTATTCATAAATGCGTGTACGCCTTCCTTAACTATTTCATTAATATTCCTTCCTTAGTCTTTCAAAATATTTCAAAACATTTTCAACATGTCCAAAAATGTGTTGCGCTCATCCCGGCTATCTTCAGCCTCCGCGCTCGCTTGTTGTTGGCGATGCTCCTACATCAAAAAACCTCGAGTGTTTTTGCGCCTGGGCGTGGTTTGTCGCTCTGGAGGCTGCACAAAGAAAAAACATTGTTATAAGTTTTTTTCCACAATGAATTAAAATACATACAAAATGATACTTTGTAATTCAACATAATACAACTCACCACATATGGTACTTACAACTGTGAGGGTGTTACCTTCCTCCATGACCCTATTCTCTCAGCGATGCCACCCTGTGTTAGTTGCAAGGATCAAATCATAAAATTTAAACAAATATGCATACAATCAACTCCATTCATAATATGTAAAAATTGATCATCAACACATTATCTCACCATGAATATCTTAGGACTTGATGGAGAGTCGATGGAAGGTGGAGAACTCAATTGTAGAACCTGCTTTGAGGAAACATCTACTATGGACACCTCAGTGGATGGATCAGATGGAAATGGTGGTGGGGGTGGGTGGCATACGGGTGCATCCACTGTGGATGGATACGATGGAAGAGGTGGTGCAGATGGGTGGCCTATGGGTGCATCCATTGAGGATGCATGGAATAAGAAATATGTTATGGGTGGGGGTTGATGAACCACCATGGGGTGTACAAGTGATTTCATATCCCTTGTCCTGGAGTAAGGTAACCCAAAAATTGTGCCCAGGTGCCCAAGGAATGGACTAGTATTATAACTAGAGAAAATATCAGCAGCGTGCATACATATTAATAATATTGTTATTAGTACCAAATAGTAAAATTCAACAACATATATACAACAAATTTGATATTTAAATGAGATTTAACCCTACACATTATACCTGTGATGCAGGTGACTTGTCCATCACAGGTGGACATTGCTCAACACCGCTTGATCTTGCAACCTATAGAAACAAAAGAACAATATAAATTTCAGTATGCTAGAAAATAAATAAATCACCATGGAGAATTTATCAAATGTGACACATACCTGTGTATGCAGAACACCAAAAGAGCAGGTTGCATGTACCGTTGCATTGGTGGTGGAGACAAACATTGATGCATTTATCGCCGTAGAGGGTCTTTTATTCCAACGTAGCAATTGCAAAACATCAAACAATAAAATATCAAAATAAATACACAAAATAATATATAAATATATAATGATGAAGAACATAGAGATGGTTAAGATATTAACCTCCTCCATGAAGCTTTGTTGTCCACTAGAAACCATAGGCCCATAGAAAGTATGTTCACAACTCAAGTATCTGTGAGGTTCACATGGGCGACCACTATGTCCATGTGCCATCTCTTTACTGCACTATTCTCTAGGGGTTTAAGGTCCAACCCCTCTATCAATGTCACTGACAGGCACTTCCTATCGAGATAGTGCAACAAAGCTACCATGTTTCACTAGGCTTTGAGTCAAGGATGCTAGTGCTACCTGTACCTACTGAAATCCCTCGACAATAGGAATATGTTGGGCAGGGGGTTAGGCCTTCACCTTGGGGGGATGAGGACCTAACATGGAATCACGCCTAGCATACTCTTGGTCTTGTGCGGACACTAGACCCACCCCCTGGAAGTCACCAATGTCGAAGTAGTTGACATGGTGACCCAAAACAAATTATGTTCATAATTTTATCAAAAAGTATGAAGGAACCTCCTTGTTATTGCGGGGAGGTGCCTCAAATACCATAAACCACCTATCCATCTAGTTTTGATGAATTTGTGGGTGGATACCCCAATCAATAAAAAAAATGTTTATTGGTGACAGGTGGTTGTTTTGCAGTTTGGGGATCAATAAAATGAACATCATATCTTGTTTTTTAATACCTAAGTCTCTAACTTGGTTTCTATTTAGTCCATTCCTGTAAAAATCAAACATTATGGCCCTGTATTCAGAAATGGAAGTTAATTTCCCTTGGGCACTTGCAATGGACCTCACAATGACGTCCAATGAAGTGGCCAAGGACTCTCGGCTAGGTTCTCTGGTTACCCTTAAATCATTGACAAGTGATCTCAAAGTAGTCAACCCCTCATCAATATGTATGTTTATGTTTGGTGGTTATGGTGAGTTCGGATTTTTCTCGCCTTGGTTTGCTTGTGGGTGGTTTCCATTGTCTACGGAATCCATTTTAATAATATTTTCTGCAATTTAATAAGGAAAATTAACAAGTTCACTTATGACAAAGGTATTACAAACAACAATTTCATTTTGTCCCAAAAAAATCATTAACATAATTGTGTAAAACAAAGAAAAACTATGTGTCATCTTCACATTCAACTTGAAAAAAACCTAGACAATATTAGTGAATTGTTGAGAGATAACAATGGAGGAGACAAAGAGAGGTTACATAAAACAAGAGAGGATACAAAGATAACAAAGTTGGAGACAAAGAAAACACGAGAGGAGACAAAGAATACAAAACAAAGCATACCTGGGTGGAGAAAGATACATGGCAAGATCCTGGGCTTTGCTCCTCCTCTACTCCTCCTCTTTCTTTGATCAAACATAGAAAAATGTGAGGCACTATGTGAAAATGGGCACAAATTGCACCAGTGGTCCCTTAAAAAATGGGCACAACAGGAACGTGTGCGTGTTCCTAGGAACATGCATGCATTCTTAAGAATGTGCACTTATTTTAAAGAACGCACACACGTTCTCAAGAATATTCACACATTCCTGCCAACGTGAATATGTGGCATTATGAGTGGATTTTCGAGCTTTTTAGAACCTCTAACATCAGGAACATGTGTGCATTCTTGCTGACCCCCTTGCCATTTTTTGGTCCACCAACTTTGTGCATACACCCATATGTCTAGGACTGTTGCTTCAAAAATTGTTTTCTTTACGATTCAGAAATTGCTTTCTTTATGATTGAAAAGCCTGTTTATCTTTTGGGTCCCATTTCAAAGTTACCTTTCTTTTAACAAGTTGATTAATCGGATAAGTAATTTCAGGTTTCCTTATCAACAAATTATCTTAGGAAATGAATTTTTTTTATAAAATTATAATATTGAATAAATAAAATTATTACTTTATTACAAAGTAGATGGAACATTTTAAATATCTTATTATACTACCTTCAACATTATATAGCATTCATTCAAGTTTGACCATGTATTAATATGTTTTGACTTAAAAAAAAATCGAACAAACCTAATGTTTTTTTTTTAAATAAAAGAAGGACCTTATATTATAGCATATGTCTACATTTTCATGACACTTGGCAGCCCCCTATTCCGCCACAGAAGGGAAACCAAAACAGGTGGCTCCAAATAGTTTTGATGTTGTCATGGCTGGAAGAGATTATACAAAAATTGTGCAGAGAATTGGAAGTGTTTGTAGGAACCCAGTTTCGCCTTCCTAATCTAAGGTTGGCCTTATTCAAAGCCACCATTATTGAAAGAATTATACAAACAAAATGAGTAAAATCTAGCTTATTGTCGTGGTATATTAGACCATCGACGCTATGACTGAAATTAACACAACACTGTAACCTGCGGTGAGCTGCTTCATTCCACGGGAGAACCTGAGTGTCCATGAATGGTGTATGCTGGGGTGAATCGTTGCTTGCATGTTGGGCACCAGGCTTGCTCTGGAGCATCTGTTAGTGCCTTAAGCAGCATGTCCAGTCACTGATTGATGACGCATTGACCATGCACCTAGTCATCGTTCCGCTGTTAGATGTCGAAGATGAGCCCAAGATGCTCCTATGCCAGATGGTTGGCAAAGTATGAGGCCTCTTCTCCCTTGCCCATCTCATCGCCTCCTCCTGCAGTTGGTTCCTTGCCTGCACCTATCAATTTCAAACTTGGAGGGATTTCCTCCTCCACTTGACAGCTCCCATCACCATAGTATGTCTCTCCTGGCTTGAGAACTGGGGGGGCTAGAGGGTTGGTAGCGGTGGGGAGGCGCACCCCCATGGGTGGCATTTTCACTTCCATTGTGCTTGGGATGAGATGCGAAGCTGGAGGTGGCGCCTCCTCTTTCACAGTGTTGAGGTTGAGGTGCAAAGGCGAAGGTGGCGCCTCTTCTTTCATGATGTTGTGGTTGTGATGCAGAGGAGGAGGTGGCGACGATGGAGAGTGTGTCGTGGAGGAAGTTGTCTCCATTTTCAGCTTGCGCACCCTAGGGGCCTTGAGCGAGGTGGTATGAGTGTTCAGGGTGGAGTGGTGGGGATGGTCGAAGTGAGCTATGAGAGCTCTTTGGGAGGCAGTGAGCCTGGTAGCCCGAGAGAGGGCGTTAGTTTTCCTAGTGCCCCTATTGGGCTTCATGTGCTCTCGTGGCAACATGGGAGGGACAGGGGGATGGACAGAGTGAAAGGATGTGGTGGGGGGATGCTAAATGTAGTGGAAATGAAGGAGTTTCCTGGTTTGTTGGTGGCAAATTAAGGCCAGGAGGATGCATAGAGTGAATGCGGCGGTGCCAGAAAATCATTGAGGGCCGAAATGCTATGTGGGAGGAGCACACAAGGTGAAAAACAAATTGAACTGCATTTTGTGGCTGTCTTTGACGCCATGAAGGTCTGAAAATACCCCTCCCATCGCCATTGAAGGCCGACGGGACCTCTACAAATGCTTGGTACTATAAGCTTGGCTGGTTCGCTCATCCAAGAGCTCATCCAGATGCACTAACTTAACTATCTGCATGGTGTGAGCCATGGGAAGTTAATGCACTGGGGGTGACGGCTTGGGATAATAACTCCCCCAGTCGATCTAGTCCATCTGTCCTTCTCCTTGCACCAAGTGGCACCCCATCTGAGTGCTAACAAACCTAATGTTAAACATAAGAAGCATGATTTTTTATTTTTTGATATACAAAATAAAGTAGTTTTTTAACATACAAAATAAAGTAGCTTTTTAACATTTGATTGGTTGAAAAGTTTGAAGTGTTATTGGAACCTTCACATGGTTCAAGGTTTCAAATTAATTGATTGGAAGCTTCCAGGGAGAATTCCATAACTTTCACGGTGTTCGAAGTTTCAAATTAATTGCAAGGATGGGTGTCAACATCTATTTGATTTATGATTCATAGATAAGGTAATTATTTGTACTTTTCCACAGGGGAGGTGTGCGTCAGAAGCCAATGTGTCATGCAAGGTCAAACTCAAATATGTGCATTAAAATCGCCTATGGAAAGTGACATTGCAGACTGCAATGTATAGCAATATAGGTTTAGGATTTTTATATTTCTGAACTGCATTTCCTTAATTGTGCAAGCTACTACAAGAAACTGATAGAAACTAAGAAGATAGTGCATATCAACATATGGATGCATACTAGTGATGTCGGTTTCATAGACAACGAAGACAACGATGTATTCATCATCTACAGAATTAAAGAGCACATCAAATACAAAGGTTTCTAGGTATATAGACTTTACGTAAATTCACATTTAGGTTAAATAAGAAAACAGTGTGTAATTCATAAAATGTATGTTGCAGGTTTATCCTTCATAGTTGGAAGCCATTCTACTTTCTTATCCAACAGTGGACAACACAACAGTGGTTTTGTAAGTAATATGGAGGACGACATCTCAATGTTTGTGGCATCACAGGTGGATACATACAAAAGAGTGAAAGTGGTGCACTTTGTCTCCACCATTCCTAAATCTTCTTCGGGAAATATCCTTCCCAGACTTCTGTGAGATAACCTTCGTGAAACACTCAAACAACAATAGCATAAAAAAATCATCCACTTAGGATTTGCAACAATACATCTAAATAAATAAAATGTTTCGGGATGGGATTATATTCCCATACCATACATTTTGAAATACCAATGCAAATGTTTTTTACAATGTAGTATGTTAACGTCACTCTACCTACTTTATACATTATAATTATATATATATTTTTTATTTAGGTAAACATTTTAATTTTATTTCGAATCGCTTAGTATGGGTTTTTTTAATTTCTCTTTTTTATTTAAAAGTTATACATATAATTTCCCATGGAAATGCATGTAGTTTTTTCTCCATTTAGAAACTATCTCATGTAATACCATATATAATGCATTGCAAGTGATTTCCCAACACGCACAATCTATTGCAAATAATTTTCCAATAGAAAAACATATAGTTTTTCCTCATTTAAAAAATATATCATATACAATGTACATTATAAATCATTTTCAATTATACAGAATAATTTTCAAATTTATAGAATGTATAGAAAATAATTTTCAGATATATAAATTGTATTGCAAATAATTTTCAAATGGGAAAAGTTCAAATAAAAAGGTAATATCTTTAAATCAAACTATAAGGCTTGGGAAGAAAAATAAATTATAAAATAAAATTAAAAGGAAATATTTGTCAATCAAACTATGAAGCTTGGAAAGAAAAATAAGTTTATTGTCAAAATCTCATAAACGTACTGAAGTGCACCACTTGGACTACTAGCTCCCTCAGACACAATGCAATTTAACATGGAAGAAGAAGTTTGATGTGCCTGCCTCCATTCCATCCAATCCAAAATGTCCCAATATCCCCATCTTAACAATTTCATTAAAAAAACCAAACACAGTATATCTGATTATTTTTGTTATCTTTTTATTATTCACTCGTTAATTTACTAAAATAAAATAAAATAAATAACAAAAATAATAAAAATGTTTATATAACAAAAATAAGAAGATTAACGTCTTGCAACTCCGTATTTTTCTCTTTTATATTTAGGCCAATAAAATACCAAAAGTCTTCAATGTTCACATGCATTGCAGTGTATGCAAAATACTAAAATAAATAAATCATTATGGTGAATTTATCAAATGTGACACATACCTATGTATGCGCAACACTGAAAGAGTAGGTTGCCTCTATCGCTGCATCGGTGATGGAGACAGACACCGATGCAGCTATCAACGTAGAGAGTCTTCTATTTGGGCGTAGATATTGCAAAAAATCATATAATAAAATATCAAAATAAATACACAAAATAATATATAAACATATAACGATGAAGAACATAGATATGGTTAAGATACTAAACTCCTCCATGAATCTCTGTTGTCCACTGGCCTCCATAGGCCCATAGCAAGTCTATCCACAACTCAATCATCTGTGAGGTTCACATGGATGACTACTATATCCATGTTCCCTCTCCTCAATGCACTATGCTCTAGGGGTTGAAGGTCCAACGCCTCTATCAATGCCACAGGAAGGGACCTCCTGTCGAGATAGTGCAACAAAGATACCTTGCTTCACTGGGACCTGTGTCAAGGATGATAGTGCTACATGTACTTGACGCAAGCCCTCAACAAAAGGAAGATACTAGTAAGGAGGGTCAGGCCTTCGCCCGGGGGGATGATGACCTAACATGTGATCATGCCTAGAATGCTCTCGGTCTTGCGTGGATCCTCGACCCACCCCATGGAGGTCACCAATTTTGAAATAGTTGACATGGTGACCAAAAAAAAATTATTCCCATAATTTTCTCAAAAAATATAAAGGAACCTCCCTGTCATCAAATACCATAAACCACCTATCCATCCAATTTTGACGAATTTGTGAGTGGATACACCAATCATTACAAATGTGTTTCTTAGTGACAGGTGGTTGTTGTGAAGTTTGAGGATCAATCAAAAGGGACATCAGGTCTTATTTTGTAATACCCATGTCTCTAACTTGGTTTATATTCAGTATAGTCCTATAAAGCTCAAATATTCTGGTCATGTAGTTAGAAATGGAAGTTAATTTCCCTTAGGCACTTGAAATGGACCTCACAATGATGTCCAATCAAGTGGCCAAGGACTCTTGGCTAGGTTCTTTGGTTCCCCTTAAATCATTGACAAGTGATCTCAAATTAGACAACCCCTCATCAATATGTATGCTTATGTTTGGTGGTTGAGGTGGGTTTGGGTTTTGCTCACCTTGGTTTTCTTGTGGATGGTTTTCATTGTCTCTGTGTTCCATTTTAATAATATGTGTTGCAATTTAATAAGACAATTTAATAGATGCACTTATGAAAAAGGTATTACAAAACAAATTTCATTTTATCCCAACAAAATGATTAATATATTTGTGTAAAACAAAGAAAAACTATGTGTTATCTTTACAATAAACTTGAAAAAAACCTAGAAAAAATTAGTGAATTGTTGAGAGATAACAAAGGAGGAGACAAATAAAACAAGAGAGGAGACAAAATAAAGCATACCTGTGTGGAGAAGGACATGTGGAAAGATCCTGGTCTTTGAGCCTCCTCTACTCCTCCTCTTTGCCTGCTCAAACAAAGAAAAATGTGAGGCATGATGTGCAAATGGGCACAAATATCACCCGCGGTCCCTTAAAAAATGGGCACAACAAGAACACACACTCGTTCTTAAGAATGCACACACGTTCCTATGAATGCACACATGATATTAAAAATGTGCATGTGTTCCTGCCAACGTGCCTATGTGGCACGATGAGTGGAGTTTCGATATTTTTCGAACCTCTAACATCAAGAACGCGTGCACATTATTACCGACTCCCTTGCCACTTTTTCGTCCACCAACTTTGTGCAGACACCCATTTGTCTAGGATAGTTGCTTCATAAATTGCTTTCTTTATGCTTCATTATTTTCTTTATTTATGGATGAAAAACTTGTTTAGCTTCTGGGTCCCATTTCAAATTTGTCTTTCCTTTAACAAGCTAATTAATCGAATAAGTAATTTCAGGTTTTCTTATCAACAAATTTTCTTAGGAAATGAATATTTTTTTATAAAATTATAATATTGAATAAATAAAATTATTACTTTATTACAAAGTACATTGAACATTTTAAATATATTATTATACTTCCTCCGACATTGTAGAGCATTCGTTGAGGTTTGACCATGTACTGAGCTGTTTTGACTTAAAAAAAATTATAACAAACGTAATGTTAAACATAAGAAATGCAATTTTTTTTTTTGATATATAAAATAAAGCAGTTTTTTAACATTTGATTAATTGACAAGTTTTAATTTTTATTGGAACTTTAACGTGGTTCGAGGTTTCAAATTAATTGATTGGAAGCTTCAAGGACGAAATTCCATAACTTTAACTACATAATTCAGAGCAATTTTTTTACTAAATTAAAAACAATCGAATTTTGTTTAAACATTTATGATAAAAAGTCGGATTGGCCTTTCCTTTTTATTAATCATCCTTGCACTAATCAACAACCATACACATGTCAACCTAATATATAATCTCAAGTATTTGAAATCCGTTCGAGACCTATATAATGACGAGCGATAATGAAATGGGAGTATGTTCAAGTTTCTACTATGTGTTGATCGTGATCTTCGCTTTTCAAAGAGTCAAGTCGATCTTCATGCGCTTTCTGGAGTGGTGATGTAACAGGTATTTATGAGGTCAATAATGTAATGTATTTAAGCATATATTATGTTAAATGCTTTTATGTGCAAATAGTTTTATGGTTTTATGTCCAAAGTTTTTGCAACAGTTAGAGACTGTTTTTGCGGGGAACAAAGAAATTAGGATCAGAAGGAAAACATTAGCTCTTGATGGAGGAGTGGAAACCTTGGCCTCTGCAAAGGTTTCAGTTCCCAGGCACCAGTGTCTTATTCTTATTAAGGCATCGGTGCCTTATTCTTATTAAGGCATCGGTGCCTTATTCTTATTAAGGCACCAGTGTGTTATTACTTATAAGAGCATCGGTGCCCCAATGTTTTTTGGACAGCCCCGATGTTTTTGTTTAAATGTAATCATCGATGCTTTAAGTTAGAGAACGCATCGGTGCTTGGTATCATAAATTCGACTGGTGCGTTGTTTTTATTAAAGCATTGGTGTGTTATTTTGTATAAATGCACCAACGCCCCAATATTCTAGGACTCACCTAGTGTTTTCGGTGTAATGTAAGCACAGATACTTTATGTTTGGGAACACACAGGTGCGTATAGACCATGAAGAACACCGACTAGAAGAACATCTGCTACAACCTCCACCCGCCCAGTTTTTTTTAGTTATAATAATGTTTAGTTATAATCTCCGCAAAAACATCCACTAAAAAAAAAATGTTTTCACGGAGGTTTGTTTGACAATTTTTGTCTATTTTGTAACATTAAAAACCTTTGCTATAACCTCCACTAGAGGCTCTTTTCCTTGTAGTGACCATGTATTGATATGTTTTGACTTAAAAAAAATTCTAACAAACCTAATGTTAAACATAAGGAATGTAAATTTTTATTTTTTGATATATAAAATAAAGCATTTTTTTAACATTTGATTGGCTGAAATGTAAATTAATTCATGGGAAGCTTCAAGGATGAAATTCCATAAATTTCATTGAGTTTGCAGTTTCAAATTAATTGCAAGAATGGGTGTTAGCATGTATTTGATTTATGGTTCATATATTTAAGGTAATTATTTGTACTTTTCCACCTAGGAGGTATGCGTCAGAAGCCATTGTGTCATGCAAGGTCAGACTCAGATCCGTGCATCGAAAGCCCCTATGAAAAAGTGACATTGAAGACTGTAATGTATAGCAATATAGGTTTAGTATTTTTATCTTCCTCAATTGCATTTCCTTAATCGCATAGGTTACTACAAGAAACGAACAGAAACTGAGAAGATAGTGGACAATGACGGATGGTTTCATATTGGTGATTTCGATTTCATAGACGATGATGACGATGTATTTATCGTCGACAGGATTAAAGAGCACATGAAATACAAAGGTTTCCAGGGATATATACTTTACGTAAATTCGCATTAAGGTTAAATAACAAAACAATGTGTAATGCATATAATATGCGTTGCAGGTTTCTCCTGCAAAGATGGAAGCCATTCTACTTTCTCATCCTTTAGTGGATGAAATAGCAGTGGTTCCATAAGTAAATATATATATATCTAATCTAATCTTAGAAATTGTTGTGAAAAAAATATTCATTTCTGTACTCATTTGGATTGGTTAATACTGTGCAGTTTACCTAATGAGGAAGTAAGGGAGATTCCAGCAGCACACGTAGTGAGGGCATTCGGTGCTACTGAGACGAAGGACGACATCTCAATGTGTGTGGCATCGCAAGTGGCGACATACAAAAGAGTGAGAGTGGTGCACTTTGTCTCCACCATTCCTTAATCGTCTTCGGGAAAGATCCTTCGCAAACGTTTGCGAGATAATCTTCGTGAAACACTCAAACAATAATAGCAACAACAATCATCCACTTAGGATTTGCAGCATTACATCTAAATAAATCAAAAGTATCGGAATGGGATTATAGTCCCATACCATAGATTTTGAAATACCAACCCAAATTTGTTTTACATTGTAGTATGCTAACGACACTCATCTCCCTACTTTAAACATTATATATATATATATATATTATATATATATATATATATATAT
>JZKD02S1644031.1:1519235-1560739 GCA_000966675.3 Picea glauca
AGCCTGATTATCTTCCTGATTCAGAGGTCCTTGCTTTCAGCCGTGTTTATACCCCATGAAGTATTTACACCCCAGAAGTATGTACACTCTTCCATGCGAGGGAGTGCAGAGGGGGTACCCCCTCTGTGGGGTCCGGTGGGGCTATCCCCCTGACTGGGAGGTCTGGGGGCAAGCGGGCCCCCAACGAGAGTTCGAGGGTAGCGTCCCCCAATGGGGGTTCGGGGGCGAAGCCCCCAAAGGAAAAATTGCCTTGTAAATGTATATTGTAATTTCATTGTAAATCTGGACCGTTCATTATAAGGTCGTAGATCTAATGGTAGAGATTACGATAGGTTCTTTTTCCCTAGAAGGCAATCCTCTTTTATGAGGGAAATGTATTGTGGCTATGATTGATGGTGAATATTGTATTCTGAGATAGGAGACTGTGAGAGAAAGAAGAGGAAGTTACATCGGGTTTGTTGTAGGTTGTATCCCTTCATATGCTGGATAATAATAAAGGAAGGACCTGGAAATTTCTCTGGTGGATGTAGCCCACACTGGGTGAACCACGTAAATCTGTGTCTCTATTGTATTATGTATCTTCTGTGTTTTTTTCTGCATTTGTTTTATTTTATTGCTCCACGGTCCTGCTTTTCTAGCACCACAACTTCTCTCCTGAGCGTTGTTAGAATCTCAACGCAAAACGGGCGCTAGTTCTTCTCTACTGAGCCCTTTCTCTCATGCGACCATGGGTCATGACCACGAGCCTAAACAAATCCACATCGCATTTTCGCGAGTTGGGTATTTGTATGTGAGTCACCCTGACTCTTTCAATCTTTAAAATCCAAACAAGGGCCTAACGTTCACTAGTTCATCCCTTATCCTCTTTCCATATGACCCCCCACTATGACCTGGGGCCAAACCTCTGAGTGCATCAAGATTTCGCATGTCGGGGATTCTCGATGTGAGGAACCTCCGTCCTCCTGATGTTCAAACTCGCGATGGCACTAAATCGATGGTCCAGAACCTTCCTTTGATCAATAGTTGTGATCAAGTCGGGGTTTCGCATATCGTGACTTTGGAGGTTGGCTCACCCCTGTTCTCTCAAGTTCCGAAACTCTGACGAAACTAGATCGACGGTTAGGATTCTCTTGTGCTTAGAACGAATAGTTGAGATCCTTCCTCCCCTACACTTTCTCCTCACTATCTAGATGTTGATCGGACGGTCAAGGATTGCTTCGTTTCTTTAGCCAGGATTCTTAGATCTTTGCCACGTTTCCTTCGAATCCAATGGTTACAAGTCACTTTGGGACTTTACCCAGAGTTCACAGATTCGTGCCATGTCTCCCTTAGATCTCACAGTCTAGATCCTATTCCTGGACTTCGGGTCTCGGCACTTCGGCGATCTCAGCTTTCAAACTGAAAACCCACTTCAGATTTTTCTCGAAGTTTGAGATCTGTTGACAAGTGTCCTCTGACAGATCGACGACTCTCATCTCTTTGGCTCTTTGGGCTTCGGGTGTTTCAACACTCCAGTCCCCCACCTTCCTCTAGATCTTCCAACCTATCAACACGTGTCCTCCTAGATCAACGATCCAGATTCACTCTGGCTTTTCGGCTCTCCACACTTTTGGAGTCTCAAGTTTCAAACTCGACTCCTTATGCACTCGTGATATCTAACAGCTTATATTCACTTGATCAATCTGATGGTTGACATTCCACTTCGGCTTTTTGAAGCTTCGGGCTTTGGAAATCTCAAGTTTCGAACCTTGAGAGGTTCTCTCCTCTGTACATTCGCGCGTTAAGACTCACACACCTTCCTTTGGATCAGACGGTTGTTGATATGCTTCATGGTGATCCAATGATCACTGTCTCTCCTCTCTCCTGAGCTTTCGATCTTTTCTAACTTAGAAAATCCTGTAAGTCTTTAAAGGATTCAACCCTTGCACTTCCTGCGGTTCTGACTCTTGGAACTCGATTACTCCTTTGAAAAGTGTTATCCCTCCCGAGCTTGGTCTTGTGGAGACTTCTACCTCCCTCGCACTCCTTGCACTCCAGGGATTTCGATAACTCATAATCTAAAGAATTTCTCGAAGAGAATTTCCTCTCACCCTCCTGGTGTTCTCTTCTTCTGGTTCTTCGACTCTTTGCACAGTCTTTTTGACACTTAGTCGAATCTCAGGTCTGTGAACACCTTGCACTAGATATTTACACAAGGTATTGAATACTTGCAGATGATTGTGCATGCCTTGCACTAGTCTCTTTGCACTCCTTGCAAAGGAAAAGTTTTCGTGTTATCTCTTCTGAGTTTCGAAACTGAAATAGATTCCTTCAACGCACTCCTTGCGTTCTATGTGCACACCTTTCACTACTTCAATAGAAGAGAAACAATTGAAACTTATGCTAACCTTCACAGTTCCATATACTCATAACGAAATTCATTCATTCATTCATGAAAACAAAAATAACAGGGAATTGCAAAGAATGTTCACCCCATGCATTGGATAAATTTTCCACTGTTATATTCCAAAGAGAAAATGGTTACAACTGAAATCAAAACAATAATTGAAAACTGAAATCTCCTACTAACTTGCAGCTAGCCTCATTTGGGCGTACAAAACCTCTATTTATCTTAGAGGGCTCTTAGGGTTCCTCATGGCTACTTGTCTACTCTATAACTTAACCTAAAGACTATGTAGACCAGTCACATTCCAGAGACGGAGTGGAAACTCCCACTTCGCTCGTGATTTCTCAAGCATGCCTCCAAGGATTTTTTTGGCACTGAGTTCAAGCGTGCCTCAAAAGATTATTTCCAGCACTAAGTTCAGGCGTGCTTCCAAAATATCCGCTATGACTGCCAGCGTTGAGATTCCAAAAATATTCCTAGATGTTTAGTGGTCCTGATCCGCGTGCTTGCCAATGATGCTCTTGCATCATAAATGGTATGGTATTTTATGGTATGCATTGGAAATGGTATGGTATGGTATGGCACGACATGTCATTCCTTGTGTTGGTATGGTATGCATTGGAAATGGTATGGTATGGTATGGTATGCATTGGCATTGGCATTGGTATGGTATGGTATGCATTGGCATGGTATGGTATTGTATGGTATGCATTGGCATTGGTATGGCATGGTATGGTATGGCATTGGTATGGTATGGTATGGTATGGTATGCCTTGCATTGGTACGATATGCATTAGCATTGGTATGGTATGGTATAATGTGGTATGGTATGGTATGCCTTGACATGCCATGTCTTGTCATGCCTTTCCTTTCCTTCACTTTCCATATCTTGTCTTTCCATACCATACCTTTCCATACCATGCCTTTCCATCCCATGCCTTGCAATGTCATGCCATGCCATGCTATTCCATACCTTCCCTTGCATTCACTTTCCATGCCTTTCCTTTTCCATGCCATTCCTTTCCATACCATGTCATTCCTTTCCATGCCATACCTTTCCATTCATTGCCTTGCCTTCACTTGCCATGTCTTTTCTTTCCATACCATGCCTTTCCATACAATGCCTTACCATCCCATGCCTTGCCATGTCATTCCATTCCATGCCATTTCATTCCTTTCCTTGCATTAAATTTACATGACTTGCTTTCTCCATTCCATGCCTTTACATACCACCTCATTCCTTTCCATGCCATGCCTTTCCTTGCCTTCACTTTCCATGTCTTGTCTTTCCATACCATGTCTCTCCATGTCATGCCTTCACTTGCCATGCATTACCTTCACTTGCCATGTCTTGCCTTGCATTCAATTTCCATGCCATCAAAGGATTCATATGTAAAAATTGCAATCAAAGCATTCATTAAGAATGTAATTCTACAACTTGTTATCCCATATTTCTTATATAAAAATACTTTCATGAGAATTCCAATGTTTTAGTCAATGAGGCATAGTGCAATTTTTGAAGAGGAGGTTGATTTTCAAGAACATTGTGTCAGACATTTGTGGGTAGTGTAGTCATGTGGTCCTTGTCCAAATAGACTTGTGGGAGCTTACAAAACTCTGTTATTCCGCTCGGTTTGTATTTTATGCCCCCAGACCAAATTGGCCACATGTCCCTGAATGGAACTCACGACAAAACTCAAATCAATACTCAGATGGGTGAACTGCCAGATGCATTGGATTCAAAGCACCGAGTTTCAACTAGGGGGGTGGATTATAATGGGGATGTTACATTCCCACTCCCCTACAATTGTGCATCATCCCTGATTCACAACACTTTCCGAAAAACATATACACATTTACGATACAATGTTCAGAAAATAGAAACAATTTCTACAATGTTTTACCCTCCAACAACAGTCCAAAACAAAATATCCTGTTCTTCTCAACTTTTTGACCCAAGGAATGCACCCCCTTCACTTCCTTAATTCTATCGAGTTGCACAATTATTTTATCAAGGTTATCAATGTTGACCAAGAATTTTTAAGATGAGGTTCTAGAACTCTAGCTATCAAAAAATGGAGTCTTGTATTTTTTCAACTTCTATTTTCTTCAAAATTGACAAAAAATTGTGGGTATTAATCCTGCATGTTTTCTTCATCCTCCCATGTTGCATCTTCAGGACCGTAGTAGGTCCATTGAACCTTTACCATCTCTATGGATTTTTTCCTGAGAACTTTAAATTTTCGGTCCAGGATGTGTATTGGTTCCACCTGAAAATCCCCTTTGTGTTCCACCTTCCACTTCAATAATGGAGAATTTATACTCTACTTGCTTGTTGTCCAAGGATGCATAAATTCTTGGCATGATTCCTCCCATGTCTTCCACTATTTCAACCTCCTGAATGTTGTGAACAGTTAAATCATCCTTTCTCCTTTGTGAGGGAAGTTCCTATATAAGTGATTCCCCTCACATATCCAACATTGTACAAGTTGTTTCCTTGACCTTTTCCCAAAATAATCTATTTTCTTTTGTTCATTTTGGGTTGACTGACCTTGTTGATTTGTTTGAGAGTTACTCTTGAAAAAGGGTGGCTTAAAACCTTTCTTCCTTTTCTCCCTCTTTCCTTTCATCTTGTCATTCCAAGTCTTTTGAAATATTGGCCTCCCTCTGCTCTGCTCATAGAGATGCCTTACTCTCCTTATAGTCTCCTCCAAATTTTTTGGGTTATCATATTGTATCTTGTCACTATAGAAGGAGGGTAACCCATTCAAAAACCTTTAGATTTTGACCTTTTCATCCTTTATGAAGTCAACATACTTCAACAATTCAAAGAACCTCTTCTCATACTCATCCATTGTCATGCTTCCCAACTTGAGTTCAATGAACTATTTCATCTTTCTCTCATAGTAATGCTCAGAAAAATATTTCTCCTGGAAATATCCTTTGAACTTCCTCCATGAGACCCTCTTCTAATAAAGGTGCCTACACTTCTTAACTTCATCCCACCACATGGTTTGCTTTCCTTGCAAGTGGTAGGTTGTAATTCTTGTTTCTAATTTGGTGGGGTAATCATGCAGTTAGAAATATTTCTTCATTTCCAACAACCAGGCCTCGACCTCTTCTCTCCTCCTATTCTCACCATTGAAATTTGGTGGCTTGATATTCCTAATTTCACCTTGCAATATGTGTCCCTTAGGCCTTCTCCTAATAGGGGACACACTTGGGATGCTCCTTGGAACTGAAATAGCATGAGATCTTGTAGTGAATTTATCTGGGGAATGATGGTGTCTTCTCCTACTCCTTGATGGCATCTATAAGTTTTCACTTTCCTAGCACTAGCTTCTTTCCTTGTGCCAGAGTCATTTTTGGCTTGTTTCTGCAACATGCTCAATAATTTAAGTATCTCTACCTGAGCCTTCATAATATTTTTATTATCAACTCTATAGCTCTGCACTTCCCTATGCATGATTATCATAGTTATAGGCCCTTTCCTGTCCCTTCTTTCATTTGAATTTGTCTCAGCATTACCCATGTTGACATGCAAACCTCTTAATTATATCTCATCACTATAGGATCTTTGGGCATATTCCATTGTTGTGGTTCTCATATAAAGACCAAATTGATTCTATGAACCTCTAACTCTACAAAAATGTGCATGCAAATAATTTATGTTCGATGAAAATAAACACACACACACACACACACACAATTTGAAAAAATAATTCATAAATTTTTATTCCCTTTAATGCCACCAATCATCTTCTTTTGGATTGGTTGAAAATGTTTTTTCTCAAATTAATTTTCTAGGTTGATATATGGATTCTCTTCCTCAAGACCTTTCCAACGACTATTTTTTTTCCCAATTCTGAATTCTGAGCATAAAGTTATGTCTTTAGAAGTTTTGACATTTTTCCCTTTTATATCCCTGCATGATACATGTGTTCTCTTTCTCTCCCAGCACACTTTTAAATACCTAGAACTCAAATATAGTTCCATGGAAGACTTTTGTAGTCCATGATTTTCTCATAGAATTCTCTTGGGCCCCAAACTAACTCCTGAGCTTAGATTTATGCCCTCTAAAAGAAATCAAGTACTACATTTTACCCTTGATAGTTCTAGCTATAACTCCCTTGTCATGTCTTTCCTTGCCTTGCCATATCATGCCTTGTCTTTCCATGCCATGCCTTGCCTCACCTGGACATGCCATACCATGCCTTGCATTTACATGCCATGCCATGTCATGCCTTTCCTTTCCTTTCCTTGCCTTGCAATGCCATGCTATTCATTGTCGTGCCTTTCTTTGCAATGCCATGTCTTTCCTTTCCTTAACTTTTCGTGTCATGATTTGTCTTGCCTTGAATTTCTATTCCATGCCATGCCATGCATTTCAATGTCTAGCCTTACAATGTGTTAAATTTTCAAACATATGTAATAAGCATTGGGAAAAATGCTAGTCCTGAAGATTCTCCAAAAAATGATTTTCCTCTCAATGAAATGACAACAGAGGGATGCCACTAGATGAAACGCGGTGCCCCAGCTCCAATGCAGTCGATGGTTCATCCATCCGAGGCCTGGTTAGAGTTTTATCATGAGTTTCAACTCGCCTCATCAAGCCATTAAAGGACATGTTGGAAATTATGTCCGGAGACATAAAATCCAAACTGAGTAGCATAACATAGTCTAGTAAGCTCTCGCACATTTTTTGGGTCACGGCCCACGCGACCACTCTACTCATAATCACGTGGCATGGTGTTCTTGAAAATACACCTCTTGTCCTTAATTGCATTATCCCTCATTGAGCAAACCCCTAGTCCCGAAGATCCTCCAACAAACGCTTTTTTGGGCAATGAAAATGACAGCGGAGGGGGCCCACTAGCTAAAACTCGGTGCCTGGGATCCAATGCAATTGATTGTTCATCCATCCGAGTCCCAATTTCATTTTTATAGCGAGTTGTAATTCGCCTCCTCAATCCATTCAGGTACATGTTGAAAATTTTGTCTGAGGGTATAAAATCCAAACCAAGTAGCATAACGAAGTTCTATAAGCTCCCACATGTCTGTTTGGCCAAGGCCCACGCAACCACACTACCCACAATTTCTCGGCACATTGTTCTTGAAAATTGATCTCTTGTTCGAAAATTGCAGTGTGCGTCATTGAGAAAAATCCTAGTCTTGGTGGTCCTCCAACAAATGCTTTTTAGGGCAACAAAATGATCCATGCATTGAAATCCCCTATGCAAAAGTGACATTGCAGACTGTAATGCATAACAATACAGGTTTAGGATTTTTATCTTCCTCAACTAGATTTCCTTAATCGCGTAGGCTACTACAAGCAAGGGAGATTCCAACAACATGCGTAGTGAGGGAAAGCAATGCTATTCAGACAGAGGATGAAATCTCAATGTTTATGGTGTTGTAGGTGGCCACATACAAAAGAGTGAGAGTGGTGCACTTTGTCTCCACCATTCCTAAATCTTCTTCAGGAAAAATCCTTCACGAAATTATGCGAGATAATCTCTGGGAACACTCAAACAACAATATCATCAACAATCATCCACTTAGGATTTGCAGTGTTACATCTAAATAAATCAAAATGGGATTATAGTCCCATACCATACATTTTGAAATACCAACCCAAATTTGTTTTACATTGTAGTATGTTAACGTCACTCCTCTCCCTACTTTAAACATTATATATATATATATATATATATATATATATATATATAAGCCAATAAAACGAGAAAAGTCTTTAATGTTTACATACATTGCATTAATAAACTAGTGATACCCGCCGACTCACCTTGTCCTTGTCCTACAAAATGCCTAAATTTGCAATGATAGTCTTAGCATTCAGATACTTTAGTGTTGTAGTTTTATAGAAAACCAATAAAACAGTCATTCACGTGTAAGAAACTTTGTGATAGTCACCCGAGTGGGGCACTGACGTGAGGAGAGGAGGATGTTTCTCCAGGAAGTGGGGCACCGACTATGCCAACCCCTTAATCCATGGTTGTGAGACGAGGCGAGGTTTATTTCTGGTTGTTTTAGTTAAATAGCGGTGAGGGGATAAAATGGCATAATTCTTCCAGTCTCCTAAGTTGAAGTCATTGTTCTTCAACAGCAAGATCTGTCCTAACTTACTCCCGACTATGTGAATTCCTTTTGGAATGTATGCAATGAGCATGGAGTACTCAAAATATCGAGGGATATTGTCGCGGTTAACAGCGCCAGCCAGAGGTGGAATATATTAAGGTAGGATCGATGGGATCTTCTTCGTGTTAGCCAGATCATCGCGGTGCTTGCTTCTCTGTTCAGTTACGGGGTTGACACGGGCAGAACAATGTCCGGTCGAAGGGGAATCCTTCAGTCCCCTAGTCAACGATGCCTGAATACCTTCAGATATAGCTATTTCGGCCATGATCTTCTTAATAAATTCCTCGACAGACTTCTCCAATTTGGTAGGTTTGCCTGACATTCTATCTTTTAACAAACAGGTGGGCTAGACAAATGGATAGGCGGGGTCTAGTTTCAGGTAGCACAGCTCGACACTTGGACAATTCTCTGCTTAGCTCAGTCAATCACGGGTAGAAAAAAGTGGTCCCAGCGCAACGACCGACGAGTTAAATAAGTAGGGTATCGTGACAGATATTCCAACGGCCAAGAAATGCTTCCATCAGTGTAAATCTATCTGTTATGGTGCGGTCTCAACGTCCAAAAGTGGTCCATAAGCCCACAAATGTGTTTTATAACTGTCCAGGAGCGTCATTCTAACATTTGGGGTGCCTCCAATGGTCATCTAACTTCGCCAGGGCGAAGTTCAATTCTGCGTGGACCTGCTGTTCTAGCGAGGTTCAAATCCTGCGAGGTTCTAGTCTGTGAAGTCTTCCATCTGGTTTACATAACTTCTTGTGGCTTTTCCAACTTATCTTTCTTTTTATTGAGCTTCCTTGCCTTCTTTCCTGTTATCTAAGTCTCTCTAAATTTTTCTGGAATCCTCTTTCCATTTTTATTCTTATCTTCCCCTAGTGTAGTGGGTTCACACTGTTGAGGTCCCCTCGAGGATTCTGAAGTTAATATCCCTTTTCTTAACACTTCCTGAGTGGGCATACTTCTTTCTTGAATAGATAGGTTCTTCAAGCCTTCTTGAATTCTTTCAACCTTGATAGCTAATTCTCTTTCTTTATGTCCCTCCTGTGTTGTTACTTTGTTATGTTGCTTCAACTTATCCTCTCGTTCTTCTATTAGTCGGTCTATTTTCCTAGTTATGAAATCCCTTAATTCTTTATTTTTATTTTCTGTAGCTTCTTCCTCTTCTTTCCTTCTGATTTGATCCTTCTCGATCCAATTCTTACCTAGAAATAGTGGGAAAGGGGCATTGTCCCCAACAAACCTAATGAATTCAAATTCTTCTTCAATCGATGTTCCATGAATAATAATCGGTACAATAGTAACTTTTCCACATAAGGTTATCATCTTTCCCTTAAACAAACCTATCCTTCCTAAAGAAGGTACCACATTAGGTTTTCCCAAAATTTCCCAAGTTTCTTCTGTCATAATATTCACTTGTGTTTCTTCATCTAATACACAGTCTATGTCAAAGTATTATATGATTGCACTTATGCATTGTTTTGCTTTCAGGATTTCTGGTACACTGACATCTTTATGAACATCCATCATTTCTTTCAACTGTGATAATGTAGTCTAAACTTCCTTTGGCCCTTTATGAATTTCTAACATGCCCTTAGTCTCTTGACTTTCTTCATAGTTTTTTTTGTCTCGTGTTCATCCATTCAACTTTAGCAATAATCCTTGGACAATCCTCAACCTCATGACCAACAATATTACAACAAAGAAAAATAGATCCTACCTCAGGAAATTCCTTAGCAAGATCTCCCGACCTTCTGCAATTATAACACAAAGTTAATCCTCTTTTTCTTTTAAATGTTCCCCAACCTTTTTTGTACTGCGCACTTCCCCTAGGATCATAGTGTTGGACTTGCAATCTGCAAAAAATATTTATGGGTTCCTACATCCACTTATTAGTCCAAAAAATCTTTCTATGGATAGGAATAACATATCTTTCTTCATTTCTATTAAATTTACTCAATTCAACTCTTTCTTTCAACTGCGCCCTAGCCTTCAGACTATGACAGAATCTATCAAACATACTTAAGTTCATGCTTTCAAAACAAAAAATTTCACTTATCTTTCTCTAACCAAAGCACAAAGCTTGCTTCTTTTAGGATCTTACCTCTTTTCTTCAGATTAGCTTACTTTATTAGCATAAATATTCACAAGCCAAGTAGGGTATTGTGCACTTCAGTAGCAGATCTACGCATAGAGCTTCTCTTTTTCTTTACTTCAGTTCCCAACAATCACACTTTTAGGTCCCGACAACAGAACCTTTGTTGGCATAGGGGAAAACACAGGGTTCAACACTTAAGAATGCACCAACAAAACCCTGACTATCGGCCCTTTTGGAAACACTTGCGAAGCAGGAGAAGTCTCACCTGAGGTAGAAACAGGGGGGGTTACAGGACACTGGTGTCTGTAACTAGGCTGGGACACAAATCTGTGATAATAGCACTTCGCAGAATATTATGTTAACGCTTAGGAAGTGATATACATTAGTTTATTAACCTTATTAACACCGCAAAACATAACCAAAGATAGATCGGCACAGTAACAACAAATGACAATATACCTTGAGCACTTAGCACTTAGCATCACAAGTTAGATCTAGCATTCATTTACCCTTTAACATAAGAAAACAACATCTATATTCGTTACACATCATAATCTACAGACTAAGCAAAACATAACAAAGATAACACTGCACAAAGAAAACCATGAGACACCAGATATACGTGGTTCACCCCAGGGTGGGGCTACGTCCACAAACTGCTTCGTCTCTTTATTATTTGCTAGAATCTTACATTCATTCACTCCTATACACTAATCCACAGAGTTGAGCCTCGCACAAGACAAGAGATTTGTGCACTAAGCAGTAGATCCTCCTTCCAAAACTAGGTCAATACACAGAGCCAACTCTCTATTGAGCACAAAGCCTTAATGCACATATATTCCTTTGCACAAAGAAAATCCAACTACTTGCACTTAGCTACTTCTACAATACATTCTTCTTTATTTATACTTTTACAAACCCTTATAGTAAGGCCTAGACATGGGAAAACCCCATGGGCCAACATCCCATAAACCCATTACAAAACCCTAGAGGACCCTTTACTGGGTCCACATAACCCTCAAAATCAGTGATATCCATGATCTCAGCTCCGCCTGTGCGCTCCTTCTTCGACCATCGTGTTGAAGTCGAAAAGTGGGCCAAAACTGACCAAAGTTTCCCCAAAACTTGGTCAAGGGCCAACACAATCCTAATGTTAAACATAAGAAATGCAATTTTGTATTTTGAAATATAAAATAAAGAAACTTTTTAACATTTGATTAGTTAACAAGTTTGAAGTTTTATTGAAACCTTCACGTGGTTCGAGGTTTCAAATTAATTGATTGGAATCTTCAAGGACGAAATTCCATAACTTTAACTACATAATTCAGAGCAATTTTTTTAATAAATTAAAAACAATCGAATTTATTTTAAACATTTATGATAAAAAGTCAGGTTGGCATTTACTTTTTATTAATCGTCCTTGCACTAATAAACAACCATACACATGTCAACCTAATATATAATCTCAAGGATTTTAAATCCTTCCTAGACCTATATAATGATGAGCGATGATGAAATGGGAGTATGTTCAAGTTTCTACTGTGTTGATCGTGATCTTCTCTTTTCGAAGAGTCAAGTCGATCTTGTTGCGTTCTATGGAGTGGTTATGTAACAGGTATTTATGAGGTCAATAAAGTACTTTATTTAAGCATATATTATGTTAAATGGTTTTAATTGCAACTGGTTTTATGGTTTTATGTCCAAAGTTTCTGCAACAGTTAGAGACTACTTTTATGCAGAACAAAGAAATTAAGATCAGAAGGAAAACATTATCTCTTGCTGGAGGAGTGGAAACCTCATCCTCTGCGAAGGTGTCAGTTCCAGGCACCAGTTCCTTATTCTTATTAAGGCACCGATGCCTTATTCTTATTAAGGCACTGGTGTGTTATTATTTATAAGAGCATCAGTGGCCCAATGTTTTTTGGACAGCCCCGATGTTTTCGTTTAAATGTAAGCATTGATGCTTTAAGTTAGAGAACGCATCGGTGCTTGGTATCATAGATTCAACTGGTGCATTGTTGTTATTAAAGCATTGGTGCATTATTTTGTATAAACACACCAACACCCCAATTTTTTAGGACTCGCCTGGTGCTTTCGGTGTAATGTAGGTGCTGATGCTTTATGTTTGGGAATACACAGGTGCGTATAGATCATGAAGTGAACCGACTAGAAAACATATGCTATAATCTCCTCCTGCCCAGTTTTTTTTTGGTATATTAAATTTTCATTATAATCTCCGCAAAGACATATTCTACCAACAACAAATGTTTTCGCGAAGGTTTTTTTGACAATTTTTGCCAATTTTGTAACACTAAAAACCTTCGCTAGAGGCTCTTTTCCTTGTAGTGACCATGTATTGATCTGTTTTGGATTAAAAAAAATTCTAATAAACCTAATGTTAAACATAAGAAATGTAAATTTTAATTTTTTGATATATAAAATAAAGTAGTTTTTTAATATTTGATTGATTGAAATGTAAATTAATTGATTGGAAGCTTCAAGGACGAAATTCCTTAACTTTCACAGAGTTTAAAATTTCAAATTAATTGCAAGAATGGGTGTCAGCATGTATTTGATTTATGGTTCATAGATTTAAGGTGATTATTTGTACTTTTCCACAGAGGAGGTGTGCGTCAGAAGCGATTGTGTCATGCAAGGTCAGACTCAAATTCTTGCATTGAAAACCCCAGTGCAAAATTGACATTGCAGACTGTAATTACGCCGAAAGGCGTATACCTATTGGAGATGGGCACAATTAATCACCTTTTAATCTAAAATTCTAATCTGATGGCTAACAATTGAATATGCTGGCATATTCTTAGTTGTCCTCCCAAATCAATGAATGTGATTTACTCTTCACAACTTCCTTGTATTTTTGAATGCATCAGTTAACCTGTTTACTTTTTAACATTTACCTAATCATATTAAGAAATTATTGTACCACCATATGATTGCCACGTTTAACTGATTAACCTTTGGAATTACCACATTTGAAATTAACTTTTAGATTTTCTCAGCTCTATGTGTGTTTCAGCTGTCTGGGACGAAGCTTTGGCATCGCCTTTTGGCGTTCACTAGCCACTTTGCGGCTGTGCTAGTTTATAGCAATATAGGTTTAGTATTTTTATCTTCCTCAACTGCATTGCCTTAATCGCGTAGGTTACTACAAGAAACCGACATAAACCGAGAATATAGTCGACAATGAAGGATGGTTGAATATTGGTGATGTCGATTTCATAGACGACGACGATGATGATATATTTAGCGTCGACAAAATTAAAGAGAACATCAAATCCACATTAAGGTTAAATAAGAAAATAATGTGTAATGGATATAATGTACGTTGCAGGTTGCTCCTACAAAGATGGAAGTCATTCTACTTTCTCATCCTTTAGTGAATGAAATAGTAGTGGTTCTGTAAGTAACTATATATAGATCTAATCTAATCTTAGAAATTGTTGTGAAACAAATATTCATTTCGGTAATCATTTGCATTGGTTAATACTATGCAGTTTATCTGATGAGGAAGAAAGGGAGATTCCAGTAGCATGCATAGTGAGGGAAGTCAGTGTTGCTGAGACGGAGGACGATATCTCAATGTTTGTGGTGTCGCAGGTGGCCACATACAAAAGAGTGAGAGTGTTGCACTTTGTCTACACCATTCCTAAATCTTCTTCGGGAAAGATCCTTTGCAAACTTCTGCGAGATAATCTTCATGAAACACTCAAACAACAATAGCAACAACAATCGCCCACTTAAGATTTGTAGCATTACATCTAAACAAATCAAAAATATCGGAATGAAATTATAGTCCTATACCATACATTTTGAAATACCAACCCAAATTTGTTTTACATTGTAGTATGTTAACATCACTCATCTCCCTACTTTAAATATTATATATATAGATAGATAGATAGATATATAATTTAGTTAAACATTTTGATTTGATTTCAAATTTCTTAGAAAGGGTATTTTTAATTTATTTTTTTCATTTAAAAGTTATACATATAATTTCCCATAGAAAAGCATGTAGTTTTTTCTCCATTTAGAAACTATCTCATGTAATACCATACAGAATGCATTGCAAATGATTTCCCAACACGCACAATCTATTACAAATAATTTTCCATAGAAAAACATATAGAAAAACATATAGTTTTTTACTCATTTAAAAACTATCTCATATACAATGTATTATAAATAATTTTCAAATATACAGAATAATTTTCAAATCTATAGAATGTATAGAAAATAATTTTCAAATATACAAATTGTATTGCAAATAATTTTCAAATGGGAAAAATACAAATAAAAAGGAAAAATAAGAAGACTAGTGTGTTGAAACTCCGTATTTTTCTCTTTTCTGTTTAAGCCAATAAAATGCCAAAAGTCTTCAATGTTTACATGCATTGCATTAATAAACCAGTGATACCCGCCGACTCACCTTGTCCTTGTCCTGCGAAATGCGTAAATTTGCAACGATAGTCTTCGCATTCCTATACTTTAGTGTTGTAGATTTATAGAAAACCAATAAAACAGTAATTCACGTGTAAGAAACTTCGTGATAGTCACCCAAGTGGGGCACTGACGTGAGGAGAGGACGACGTTTCTCCCAGAACGCGAAACATTATTATAACGTTTAACATTATTATTTTGGACAAAATTTCCAAGAAAGTATTATAACAAACGTGTATTGGTATGAGTGACACATTATTATTTTCCACAAATTGTCCAAGATAATAATATCTTGGATAAAAATAACTACTAATTAAACAATGTTATTAGAACGGGTATGGATGAAACGTTTAGCCTCTAGATTGAAAAAGACAGAATGGTTTGAAATTGATTAATTGGTGCATTGTAAAGATTCTTTTATTTTTATTTAACAAAGATAACAATTGCAAAGTAGTTGGTTTATGTTTTAGGATTACTTTTATGTTTTGTGTAAGTGATAAATGAATAAGGAGGATTTGAAATTGGCGGAGGCGGGAAGGATACTCAGTGAGTTATAGGTTTAATGGCAGACCACTTGGGCCCTTTTAGGATTCCTAGAGTTTATAAGGCCCTATGGATAATATGGAGGCTCTTTTGGAGACATGGTTAGACCATTATAGGCGCTCCATCTTTTTTCCTAGAGCTTTGAGCTGCACCGAGGTTTCGGAAGGGGCATTTTAACTTATTGGAGACTGTTTAGTATTGCCTCTAGCTATCTTCTTAGTCAATTTGTTTGAGTGGTTAGATTTTACATTGCTCTCCCACTATCAACCTTTGGTTATTTCGGTGTCGATGAGTTTTAAATGCAATAGTTTTTTTCTAGAAAGTTGACCTAGAAGAGCCTGACGTATTTGTATTCTCAACATTCATTATCCTGATCGAGCCTCGGTTCTTACCCCCTGATGAGACTAGTCGACTGACAGAATTCTCCTCTAACAATGACGTGGCAGACATTTAAGGCTTCTGGAAACAACTAAATGGAAAGTGAGGTCAGCGAACTCATGGGTGCGGTTGACGAGGAGCATTGGGAGAGGGTGGGTTTGTTTACATCAGTTGACGAGCTATGCATAAGTAATGACAAGAGGAGCCTTCATAATGGGGGCATTAATGTTCCATTTAATTCCTCGATAGAGTTACCATTTTCCCCTAACTTCAGCTCTAAACCATTTCATTTTCCTGGTAGAGTGACAAACTCGCAAAACTATCGAGTTTCAATCTCTCAGCCTAAGGGGGACTCTGTTGGTTTAACTTTTGAGTGTGGAGAGCAGGTTAAGGTCAGCCAAGTTGAGCGACCATAGTCATAAGCCACAATTTACCCACCTGAGGCTAGACTTTCAGGGTTGCAGGGTTATCGATCCAAAGGAAAGCGGGAAAGCCATAAACGACCATCGTGGGTGTGGAGGCCTAAGTGTACAAAACATAGACTAATTATGGGGATGGACGTCAGCTTAGAAGAAGTGTGCAATCTAGCACTCTGTGCATTGGTGGGGAGGTTAGATTATTGGTCTTGTTGCAAATAGACTCTTACAGATTGGATGCAATGCAACTGGGAGCCTATTTTGGGTTACTCTCCTGAGGTAATGTCTCTGCCAAGAGGGTGGTTAGGATTTGTATTCAAGAGTCCAAAAGACTCAGCGAGCATTTTTTTGGGCTATGGGGGTGGGATTCCAATGTTGAAGAGGTGGCACATTAGTTTTGATCCATCGATGAAGTACTTCAGCTTCCACCACCTCTGGGTCCTTCTTCTGGGACTACCCCTTCAGATATGGAATGCTAAAGGTTTGGAGGTGATAGGAAATGCCTTAGGTCGTTTTATTAAGATATATGAACAAGAAATTCAATCTCCTAATAAGAGAATGGAAAAGTTGCTCGTGGAGGTTGACATCCATGTAGATGTATTGGAAACACTCCAAATAGAGTGGAGGAGTCACTTGTTTGTACAGAGGTTGGACTACCTGGGCCTGCCATTTCATTGTTCACTCTCTAGACGAACCAAACATCTACGAAAGGAATGTACTCATATTTATGGGGCTCTGTTTGAGGAGGACTCCTCGGAGGATATGCCAGCTGATAGATACTCTCCATTAATGGATGCAGAAGAACCATGATATTTCTCTGGAGTGAGGACTTAGGAGAGTCCAGAACCCACAGACCCTACTTTCATTGGTAAGCTCAAACTTTTTTGTCCTTCGTTGTATTTCTCGTTATCTGCATGGGAAAGAGATCATTCAGACAATGTGTTCCTTTCGGATCTGTTACACATGCCAGAGGTGGGTAAGGGAAAGGCTTTGGAGTCTGCCCCAGAGATTACAGACTTCGTTTATGATCAGACTGTGCCTTTTCTTGGGACAATAACAACTCAGGAGATGATATCCCTAGTACTCCTTGAGACCTTGACTATGTAAGGCTCTAACATTGTTCTGGGTTATGGAGAACATGTCTCTAGTGACCATTCTTTGGATAGGGTTATTTTGCCTTAGTACCCTCCTTTAGCGAGACTTCAAGCCCCACTCTGATTTCGACCTACTTGGGGAAGGAGGATGTGGTTAGAACTAATTCTAATGGACCTCTCAAAGCTCCTTCAGGTGTTTGGATTGTTTCAGGGAATGATCCTTCATGGTCGCAGGGTTTGGGGTATGAATTATGCCCTATCAAAACCAAGAGTGTCTGTAAAAAGGCGAGGACCAACTATTATTTTGATTCAAACATAATTCCTCTAACTTTGAGCAGGGGATGCTTAGAGGCATGAAATCTCTTGCAAGGACTAAATCATGATCCTCCTCTCTCTCAATATCAGAGGGGTAGGAGGAACCCTAAAAATGGCCTCCCTATGAAGACTTTTATCTAAAACAATTCCTAATATAATTTTTCTACAAGAAACTCTGGTGGTTGTGGAAAAGGCAAGAAACTTTATGTACATACTTAGACTTGAGTGGATGATTTGTGCAGTTAGTTCTGTGGGGAAGTCTAGTGGGCTACTGGTGGCTTGGGATCCTAAATTCTTTGACTTAGTTCATTTCCTAAGTTGCGATGGTATTTTTTTGTCAGATACCAACTTAGCGGATAAAAGAAGGTTTCCTTTCTGAATGCTTACGGTCCTTGTCAAGATAGTAAGATTTTTTGGGAAAAAGTGGACGATAGGGGCTTACTAGAACATGATGATTTGATAATTGGATGGGATATGAACTTCACAACAAGCTCAGAGGAGTTTTGGGGAGCAACAACTTTGGCAAACCCATTGGCAGTCTTTTTTAAGGAAATGTTTTTAAAAATAATCTAGTGGATGTTGTCCCTGCCGAGGTGGTTCCGACGTGGTGTAATGGCAGGTCTGGAGAAGATGGCATTGCTAAAAGGTTAGACATAATCTATGTGGTGGAGGATCTTATCACATCAAATTTGAGATACAGAGCATGGGTGGAATATCCTTTTATTTCTGATCATGCACAAGTATTACTTCAGGTGGGCAATGGTCTATCGTTGGTTGCTCATCCCTTCAAGCTAAACTGAGCCTGGTTGCGAGAAGAATATTTTCACACTCTGGTTCGTTATGTGTAGAGCGATTTACATCTGCAACAAATTGTGAGAGCTCAAAGAATATTAGTAGAGAGACTTACATCTCTAAAATCTCGGGTGAAGGTCTGGTCTATGGAAAAACGTTTACAGGATATTTTGGAGATGGATAAGATTGAAGAAGGCTTAAATGATCTCTATCTTCAGAAGGCTCAGGGTTTACAAAATGATGGTATTGAACAACATTTGATGATACTGGAGGAATTAAACATAAAAAACTATTGTTGGAGGAGGAGGAACGATGGCATCAAAAGAGTAGGGCTATATGGATCAAAAGTGGTGATAAGAATACAAAATTATTCCACCGATTTGCAAGCTATAGAATAAGTAAAAAACACATATGGGAGATTAAGGATGAATATGGTCGGCTCCATACATACCAATAGGCCATAAAGGATGAAGCAACAAACTTTTTTAAATCATTCTATTAGGATAGTGGTCTGAATTACATTGGGGAGCAGATAGCGACAATAAGGCTATTTCCCAGAATTGTCATGGAGGATGAACTTATAAACCTAGAAAATCCATGTACCAGTGAGGAAATTCTAGAGGTTTTAAAAGGATTTACAAAGGACAAAAGTCCCGGTCCAGATGGTTGGACTGTTGAATTTTTTTTACATTTGTTTGAGTTGGTAGGGCAGGATTTGCTTGATGTTGTGGAGGAAACTAAACTCGGAGGCAGGGTAATTAGACCGATCTAATCAAATTTCTTAGATTTAATCCCAAAATTAAATAGTCCCACCACTTTTAGCGATTTTCGCCCAATTGCTCTATGCAATTTATGTTACAAGATCATTGCAAAAGTAACATCCAAGAGAATCAGGCCTATACTTTCCCCTGCATTATCTAAGGAACAACAGGGCTTTCTTAAGGGAAGAAAGATCTTATATGATATTGGAGTGACACAGGAGTGTCTGCATAGCATAAAAGAAAAAAAAAATCAAGCAATTATTTTGAAGCTAGATCTAAAAAAGGCTTACAACTGCACAAACTGAGACTTTTTTAGGCTAATCCTTCTACAATGTAGTTTTGGAATCTCAACTACAAATTGGGTTATGGGATGTGTAACCTCAACAACTTATGCTATTCTGATTAATGGAGAGACAACAAAATTCATTTAGAGTAGAAGAGGACTATGACAAGGTTGTCCATTGTCACCCCTCCTTTTCCTCCTTGTGATGGAAGGGCTTAGTCTTTAGCTAAAAAAATAGTCAATCCGATGGAGTTTTGACTGGGATAAGGTTTTTGTGATTATTAAAGGTACTAAATCTTCTCTTTGTGGATGATGTGATAATAATGTATAAATCTACAATCATTGAATGGATTGAAATCAATAATATCCTTAGTGTTTTCTGTCGTGTGTCGGGGTTGAGGATGAATGTAAAGAAGTCTGCCTTCCTACATTTCGGAGTGCAACAGGAAACTCTTGAAGCATTAAAAGAGTTATTTCATTACAATTATAAAGATCTTTCAGAAGGCTTTAAATATTTGGGGTATTTTTCAAAACCAGATAGCTACAAAGCGGAGGACTGGAAGTGGCTCATTGAAAAGTTTGAAAACAAGATAAACCATTGGTGTAATAGATGGCTATCATTGGGAGGTCGGTTTGTGTTGATAAAAGCAGTCTTAGAGAACTAGCCAGTCTATTGGATGGCTTTAGCTCATATTTGGATTACAGTTTTAAATATGATCCTAAAGTTGGTTTTTTCCTTCCTGTGGTCAGGCAACAAGCAAAAATGAAACTATCATTTATGCAGTTGGGAGACACTCTCGAAGCCAAAACTTTATGGAGGGTGGGATTTGAGAAATATATTTATGTTCTACAGAGATCTGGCGACAAATAATCTATGGAGAGTGTTGATGAAGAATAGAATATGGAATCGGGTGATTAATAGTAAATACTTACCACACAGATCGATGTCAACTTGGTTAAGATCGGCCTCTTCGGTCTTGACCCATGGATCCAGACTTGGAAAAAATTTCTTAATACTTTACCTTTGGTTTTACAGTGGCTGGCCTGGAACCCAGGCACGGGACATTCCATTATAATTGGGAAAGATGTTATTTTGGGTATGGGGAAGGACTCCTTTTTATCAAATGAGTTGATATCTACACTTAATCAAAAAAATGTTTACTTTCTATATCAAGCGAGATGTGATTTTCCACAGGGATAAATCTTTTCCAACTGGTTATACAGTATAGTTTTGGGACTCCAGGGGGAATTAACAGCTGAATGGGAAAATTTTAGAAGGAACCTGATAGGATCAGGGATCCATCTCCTTGATCATCTGGATGAATTAATGTGGACGGGTGGGGATAATTCAAGGCAGCTTACCATAAAAAATATGTATAATGCAGTAGCTTCAAAACTTTGGAAATATAAAATTGGTGGTTGGAGGAAAAAACTATGGATATGGGACATCCCACTAAATATCAAGTTATTTACTTCACTAGTGGCTTAAAATAAAATATTAATGTGGAAAAATATATAGAAAAGAGGCTAGGCGGGGCCAGGGATTTTCCATCTTTGAAAAGGTAAGAGGGAATCTGGTAAGCACCTCTTTTTGAGCTGTCCTTACACTATTACAGTTTGGAAAAAAGTTAAATTTTCTCTTAAATACACTAATGGATGGAATGGTCAAACAGTGAATGAGTGCTTTGAAAATTGGGCTAAATAGAACCTTGATTTCCCAACTCTTCCAACCTTTATTTGCTAGTTTATTTGGCTAGATAGAAACAAGATAATTTTTGATTCAGGGACTCCCTCTATCCAGAAGATAGTCTTCCTAGCTCTTGGAGATACGAGAAATTACAGAAAAAAGGAAAAAGATAATCTTGCTATAATTTCGACCTTTGAAATCTCGGAAGATAAAGTCATTGGGTGGTTCGACGGGGCAGCGCAGCATAATGGTGAACAAAGTGGGACATGAGGCATGATAAAGATCAATAATAACACGTCCTACAAATGGATTCTAAATTGTGGATGAGGAACAAACGCTAGGGAAGAACTCATGGGTGTTTGGGCCTCCCTAATCCTGGCTTCTAGACTTTCAATTCTAGATTTTCATGTTCTTGGGGACTCTAAAATAGTCATTGATTGGCTTAATCAGAAAGGAGCTCTACAGGTTGTCTCCTTAGAAAGTTGGAAGGATAGGATTAAATACAGTCTCAAATACTTCAGGAACATATCATTTGTGCATATTTATAGAGAAGAGAATCAAGAGGCGGACATATTATCAAAGTTGGCACTATCAAAACTGTCTGAGAGCATAGCGTACAATCAATGGGAAAGTGGTCATGAAGGACCCACTCTTTTTTTAAAGATGTTTTAGAAGGCACCAAGGGGAGTAAATTATATGTATCCTAGTAAAAAGTTGTTGGTAACAATAGCTACAATATTTAGCTAAGTATGAAAGACATTATTCCTTTTTGAATTTTGTCCTTTTTTGGATCTTCAGGAGAGGAGGATCTTATTGTAAGGAACATGAAAAATCTATGTAGTTATGTTTTTTGTTTATCCCAAGATCTCAAGGTACTTTTGATGTAAGGTATGTTGTGAGAACATATTATATTTTTATAAATATAATGAGAAATTTCCTGTGGAAGAAAAAATGAATAAGGATGTTTCTGTTATTTGAAACAATATCTATTCTGGTATTTACATATATTTGTTAATAACTTAGGAATTAGTATGTACAGCTCGCATCTATTCAATATGATTTGACATCAAGAAAGTGAATTTTAGAGGCTCGTAATGATATCCAATGTTTTGTTTAGTTATTCAATATGATTTGACATCAAGAAAGTGAATTTTAGAGGTTCATAATGATATCCAATGTTTTGTTCAGCTATTCAATATGATTTGACATCAAGAAAGTGAATTTCAGAGGCTCATAATGATATCCAATGTTTTGTTCAACTTTTCAATATGATTTGACATTAAGAAAGTGAATTTCAGAGGCTCATAATGATATCCAATGTTCTGTTCAATTGTCTATTCTACATTATGTTTATAGATTTACCCATACCTGGTAGGTTATGTGGATGTCTTTATTCTTGGATCCCTCCAAAGCGACTATTATTTCTTTGATGCCACTTTCCTTTGGAGTGATGTAGTTTTATAATAACAACTAAACACATTGAAAAAATACGAAGACTTAGTTTAGTGTTGTAGTTTTATAATAATAATAATCTATTTTTAAGGTCACGGCTAAGCCACACACCAAATTGGTGTATGAGACCTCCTCTGCCCAACGATTTTATTGGTAAAGTCTATAGAGGTATACATACCGTACCACCCTTTGGATACTAAACACATTGAAAAATACAAAGACTTAGTTTAGTGTTGTAGTTTTATAATAACAATTAAACACATTGAAAAAATACAAAGACTTAGTTTAGTGCTGCAGTTATACAATAACAACTAAACAAATTGAAAAAATACAAAGACTTAGTTTAGTGTTGTAGTTTTATAATAACACTGAAACACATTGAAAAAATACAAAGACTTAGTTTAGGTGTTGTAATTTTATAATAACAACTAAACACATTGAAAAAATACAAAAACTTAGTTTAGTGTTGTAGTTTTATACTAACAACTAAACACATTGAAAAAATAAAAAAGACTTAGTACTTTACAATGCTTGATTGTTAAAAACTTTTCTTCTTATTTTTCTATTTTCACAGTATGCCAGCAAATGCCAATCTCACCCAAGTGGGAATTTAAGTGGAGCCTAGTCTAAACGTTCTACCTTTTGGTTCTTTTTTAGGGCTTTTTTTAATTTGATTTTGCCCAAAATCCGGTGAGGATTGGTTGGATATGCAGATTTAAGAGGCTAAATTTGTATAAGCTAAGTGTCGCAGGGGTTTATCAACATGTTGAATCCATTTATAGAAATACCTAAATTTGCAACTATAGTCTTGACATTCATTTTAGTTTTATAGAACACAAATAAAACAGTAATTCACGTGTAAGAAACTTTGTGATAGTCACCCAAGTGGGGCGCTGACGTCGGGAGAGGATGACATTTCTCCCAAAACGTGAAACATTATTATTTTGGAGGCGCTAGCGTAGGAGAGGATGACATACTCACCCAAGTGGGGTGCTAACGTAGGAGAGGATGACGTACACCCAGAATGCCAATCATAAATTTTCCAAGTAAAAGTAATTACATAATTGTTAATATATATATTTTTAATAAAATTTGATAAATTATATTTTAGAAAAAAAATTTATTTAAGATGTAAATGATTTAAAATTTTAATTTCATATCAAAATTTTTAAAATCAGATGAAACTACATAATTCACAACAATTTTTTTAATAAATTAAAAACAATCGAATTTCTTTTAAACATTTACGCTAAAAAGTTGGATTGGCCTTTCCTTTTTATTAATTATTTAACCCCACAATTAATTGAGATAATCCCATGATTAATAAATGATTAATTGTGTTAAATCCCAAGGTTATGAGTGTACAAGATCGATGACCAAGATCTCACATGCTTAGATCCAACGGTTGTCAGGGATCCTTTAACATATCTGGTGTGGTAGCGAAGCTAAGGATCAAACAATGGAGATTCATGGTGTCGTTCACCAGATCGACGGTTCTCTTTGAGGTAGGTCTCAGACCTCGACCCTTTCCAATCTCTAGTAGACTAAAACTTCCCATGATTCGGGGTCTGCTTGACTCTTCTCCGCCTAGATCTATGATGGATATTGATTTGCTCTTAGAGCCAATAGTCCCAATCTGTTGCACTTACCACATAGCTTAGGTTTGACGAGGGGTCCCATACTCCACTCACCCACAACCAGAGGTTGAAAAGTGTCAATCTTGTGGCATCATGGCTACCAAGCTGGCACACTACGTCATTATGACATCATATTCTATCTCTCTCCCTCATGCTTTTGTAATGAAGAATGGAACCAAGAACTGGAACCCTAGTCCCCGGATATCGGGTATCGAGACTTCCAAAGGGGTTTTGGACATAGAAATCATTTGAGGTCTGATGCTTCGACACCCGAGAAGAGGAACCCCTCCTTATATTTACATAATGGATCGACAATTGGCACTCAATCGTCCACTAATATGACGACCCTATTCTCACACTTTTTAACAAAACGAAAAAAAATTGTGATGGTTAATTTGCTTGTCTTTAGATGACTTGGATTTAATCCAATTCAAAGATCGACGACTGGTGAGTCTTATGGAATTAACCATGAATTAAGCGAGTTTGGTTTACAGTTGGGTCCTGGAAAATTCTGAAATTTTGTACACAACAATCATAGACACATATTCATTCCCTTTCTTTCATTATGAACAATTTATATTATTTAAATACAAGGAAATTCCATAGAACAATAACCAGGCATTAAGCGAGTTTGGTTTACAGTTGGGTCCTGGAAAATTCTGAAATTGTGTACACAACAATCATAGACACAGATTCATTCCCTTTGTGTCATTATGAATCATTTCTATTATCTAATTACAAGCAATTTACATAGAACAATTTCAAACCCATTAACCCGGCATTCATATTTCAAATGCAAATACCGATATGAATACTTCTTTTGCATTCAATTACACAGAGTAAAGAAATGCTTATCTATTCATAGAGGAACTTAATCAACCAATTCACTGTGGGTGTTCACCTTTCCACCCGACCATAGGCTTAGATGCATTCACTCTTTTCATTCTATCCACCCCCATGCAAAGACATGATAGCACTAGGGAGCTCTCTGCACTTTTTCTCTTGTAACCCTTCTCTTTTTCTCAGGTGCTCTCTCCACTCAAAGCTCGTCTCCCCTTTCGACCAGATTTATCACCTATTGATCCATTTGTTTATTCTCATGTGCTTCTCTTTCATGCCTCGAGAAAGGAAGGTTATGGACCCATCCTCCTCTTCTATCAGAAGGAAACCCATGTGTTCAATATTTTCTGCAAGAAATGGTACCCTATTGTACCTATGGCTAACAGTTTCAACTATCCTAGCCATATTTCCTATCCCTATGTTCATGGAGGGTGGTTGGTTTCTCAACCAACAACTCTTCCTCATTAACTGATTTTCCTTGAAATCAGATTTAAAGGGAATATCTGAATATTCCCAAAATCAAATGCTATCAACAACAAGGCTTGGGTTATTTTTACCATGAGGAACCCCTCTCTAGGTTTTTTTCACTATTTACCCTAGTGGTATCATGGCTAATACTTTAAGGATTTACCCCCATAGTCAATTGTTGGAATTTACAATAATAGATTTGCAATGTTTTCATGCCACTACATGGCGACTATAAATCCTGATTAATTACATAATATCATAGATTTAGAAAGGGGGGTGTTACACTTGGAGGGAACATTCCATGTGGACACTTGGCATATGAATTGGCTTGATCCCTATTTTTGGTGGTGTGTCCCCTTCATGAGCATTATTTGGGGCATACTACTACTATTTTTGGATGAGGATGAATTTCTTTGGAGAGGATTATGTCCACATGTTGTAACATGGTTAACCATGGATTGAGGAGAAATCTAGCTAATTCATTATTATAATATTTATTTGACTTCTCATGGAGTTAGTTAGCAAATAATAATCTTTTATTGTATCATATAAGAGACTCACTATGTAAAGAAGATTTCTCTCTCTCCATTGTAAAGGGTGGACAATTTGGGTAGTTAGGAGCTCTCCTCTTGGGCTACATTGTAGAACATTTTGGAAATCTTAATGGAGAATTTGAGGTATATTTTCATTTGATGTGAGACTTTATTGTGCACTCATATTTTATGTGTTGATTTTGTATTAAGAAACACTTGTAACATGTTGTGATTTCCATTATAATGAACCATTCTTCATTTTGGATAGAGTAATGTGAGGTTTCAACTCTTTTATTTCTATTGTGATTATGTTAGTCTACATGATTCTTATTATTGGTTCCTGTAGTCTTAATTGGGATGAGACTTTAGTCTTTCGTCAAATTTAGGTAATGATAACCATTAATTGTGTATGGATTTATCACATAGCAAACTTCACCACCATAAGAGATTTGTTAATGCATAACAAAATTATTTATAATCACTTTAGAAAAAACGAACTATTCTTACTTACATAGACTTCCTTAACACTTTAAAAAGTAGTTAATCAAATTAAATAAATTCATATACATTCATACACATAAGATTCATACACTTTGAAATTCATACATTCATCAATAGAAAATGTGGAAACAATGAGATTCATAAAATACATGCAATGAAAAGTATATATATATAACATTGTCTAAATTGTACATTTTTTAAAAAGTGGCACCTCATGCCTAATATACAAAACAACAAGAAGTTCCCTAACATAAAAAAGCAGCCATATGGTGGCCTAGATACAAAATAGCAGTCATTGGTCACTCATTGACCACCGCCACCCTCTCCACCCTCAGGAGCATCCTGGAAATAAATATTTCTTGTCTTTCTCGAAGAAAAACCTCGAGTGTTTTTGCACCAAGGTGTGGTTTGTCGCTCTGGAGGTTGCACAAAGAAAAAACATTGTTATAAGTTTTTTTTCCACAATGAATTAAAATACATACAAAATGATACTTTGTAATTCAACATAATAAAACTCACTACATATGGTACTTACAACCGTGAGGGTGTTACCTTCCTCTGCAACCCTATTCTCTCAGCGATGCCACCCTGCGTAAGTTACAAGGATCAAATCATAAAATTTAAACAAATATGCATACAATCAATTCCATTCATAATATGTAAAAATTGGTCATCAACACATTATCTCACCATGAATATCTCAGGCCTTGATGGAGAGTCGCTGGAAGGTGGAGAACTCAATTGTAGAGCCTGCTTTGAGGAAACAATTGTTGTGGACGCCTCGGTGGATGGATCAGATGGAAATGGTGGTGGGGGTGGGTGGCATACGGGCGCATCCATTGTGGATGGATACGATGGAAGAGGTGGTGTAGATGGGTGGCCTGTGGGTGCATCCATTGAGGATGTATGGAATAAGAAATATGTTGTGGGTGGGGGTTGATGAACCACCATGGGGTGTACAAGTGATTTCATATCCCTTTTCCTGGAGTAAGGTAACCCAAAAATTGTGCCCAGGCGCCCAAGGAATGGACTAGTATTATAACTAGAGAAAATATCAGCAGCTTGCATACATATTAATAATATTGTTATTAGTACCAAATAGTAAAATTCAACAACATATACACAACAAATTTCATATTTAAATGAGATTTAACTCTACACATTATACCTATGATGTAGGTGAATTGTCCATCACAGGTGGACATTGCTCGACATCGCTTGATCTTGCAACCTATAGAAACATAAGAACAATATAAATTTTAGTATGCCAGAAAATATATAAATCACCATGGTGAATTTATCAAATGTGACACATACCTGTGTATGCAGAAAACCAAAAGAGCAGGTTGCCTCTACCGCTGCATTGGTGATGGAGATAGACATTAATGCATCTATCGCCGTAGAGGGTCTTTTATTCCAATGTAGAAATTGCAAAACATCAAACAAGAAAATATCAAAATAAATACACAGAATAATATATAAATATATAATGATGAAGAACATAGAGATGGTTAAGATATTAACCTCCTCCATGAAGCCTTGTTGTCCACTGGCCTCCACAGTCCCATAGCAAGTATGTTCACAACTTGAGCATCTGTGAGGTTCACATGGACGACCGCTATGTCCATGTGTCATCTCTTCACTACACTATTCTCTAGGGGTTGAAGGTCCAACCACTCTATCAATGTCACCGACAGGCACTTCCTGTCGAGATACTGCAACAAAGCTACTATGTTGCACTAGGCTTTGAGTCAAGGATGCTAGTGCTACCTGTACTTACTGCAATCCCTCGACAATAGGAATATGTTGGGTAGGGGGGTTAGGCCTTCACCTGGGGTGGATGAGGAAATAACATGGAATCACGCCTAGCATACTTTCGGTCTTGTGCAGACACTAGACCCACCTCCTGGAAGCCACCAATGTCGAAGTAGTTGACATGGTGACCCAAAACAAATTATGTCCATAATTTTATCAAAAAATGTAAAGGCACCTCTCTGTTATTGCAGGGAGGTGCCTCAAATACCATAAACCACCTATCCATCTAGTTTTGATGAATTTGTGGGTGGATGCCCCAATCAATAAAAAAATGTTTCTTGGTGACAGGTGGTTGTTGTGCAGTTTGAGGATCAATAAAATGGACATCATATCTTGTTTTGTAATACCTAAGTCTCTAAATTGGTTTCTATTTAGACCATTCCTGTAAAAATCAAACATTATGGCCCTGTATTCAGAAATGGAAGTTAATTTCCCTTGGGCACTTGCAATGGACCTCACAATGATGCCCAATGAAGTGGCCAAGGACTCTCGGCTAGGTTCTCTGGTTACCCTTAAATCATTGACAAGTGATCTCAAAGTATCCAACCCCTCATCAATATGTATGTTTAGGTTTGGTGGTTGTGGTGGGTTGGGGTTTTGCTCACCTTGGTTTGCTTGTGGGCAGTTTCCATTGTCTATGGGTTCCATTTTAATAATATTTTGTGCAATTTAATAAGGAAAATTAACAAGTTCACTTATGACAAAGGTTTTACAAACAACAATTTCATTTTATCCCAACAAAATCATTAACATAATTGTGTAAAAAAAAGAAAAACTATGTGTCATCTTTACATTCAACTTGAAAAAAACCTAGACAATATTAGTGAATTGTTGAGAGATGACAAAGGAGGAGACAAAGAGAGGTTACATAAAACATGAGAGGAGACAAATAAAACATGAGAGAAGACAAAGAATACAAAGGAAATGATATGAAACAAAGCATACCTGGGTGGAGAAGGACACATGGCAAGATCCCGGGTTTTGCTCCTCCTCTACTCCTCCTCTTTCTTTGATCAAACAGAGAAAAATGTGAGGCACGATGTGAAAATAGGCACAAATTGCACCAGTGATCCCTTAAAAAATGGGCACAATAGGAATGTGTGTGTGTTCCTAGGAACATGCATGCGTTCTTAATAATGTGCACACATTCCAAAGAACACACACGCGTTCTCAAGAATGTGCATGCGTTCCTGCCAACGTGCATATGTGGCATTATGAGTGGATTTTCGATCTTTTTAGAACCTCTAACATCAGGAACATGTGTGTGTTCCTGCTGACCCCCTTGCCATTTTTTGGTCCACCAACTTTGTGCATACACCCATATGTCCAGGACTGTTGCTTCAGAAATTGCTTTCTTTACGATTCAGAAATTGCTTTCTTTATGATTGAAAAGAATGTTTATCTTTTGGGTCCCATTTCAAAGTTACCTTTCCTTTAACAAGTTGATTAATCAGATAAGTAATTTCAAGTTTCCTTATCAACAAATTTTCTTAGGAAATGAATAATTTTTTATAAAATTCTAATATTGAATAAATTAAATTATTACTTTATTACAAATTAGATGGAACATTTTAAATATCTTATTATACTACCTTCGACATTATATAGCATTCGTTCAGGTTTGACAATGTATTAATATATTTTGACTTAAAAAAAAATTCTAACAAACCTAATGTTTTTTTTTTTTAAATAAAAGAAGGACCTTATATTATAGCATATGTCTACATTTTCTTGACACTTGGCAGCCCCCTATTCCGCCACAGAAGGGAAACCAGAATAGGTGGCTCCAAACAGTTTTGATGTTGTCATGGCTGGAAGAGATTATACAAAAATTGTGCAGAGAATTGCAAGTGTTTGTAGAAACCCAGTTCTTCCTTCCTAATCTAAGGCTGGCCTTATTCAGAGCCGCCATTACTGAGAGAATTATATAAACAAAATGAGTAAAATCTAGCTTATCTTAGTGGTATTTTAGACCACCGACGTTATGACTAAAATTAACAAAACAATGTAACCTAGGGTGAGCCGCTTCATTCCATGGGAGAACCTGGGTGTCCATGAATGGTGTATGCTGGGGTGAATCGTTGCTTGCATGTGGGACACCAGGCCTGCGTTGGAGCATCCTTTAATGCCTCGAGTAGCATGTCCAGTCGCTAATTGATGACGCCTTGACCATGCACCTAGTCATCCTGCCGCTGTTAGATGTCGAAGAGGAGCTCAAGATGCTCCTATGCCAAAAGGTTGGCAAAGTGCGAGGTCGCTTCTCCCTTTCCCGTCTCATCGCCTCTCACTACAGTTGGTTCCTTGCCTGCACCTGTCAATTGCCAACTTGGATGGATTTCCTCCTCCACTTGACAACTCCCGTCACCGTAGTATGGCTCGCCTGGCTTGAGAACTGGGGGGACTGGAGGGTTGGTAGCGGTGGGGAGGCGCACCCCCATGGGTGGTGTTTTCGCTTTCACTGTGCTTGGGATGAGATGTGAAGCTGGAGGTGGCACCTCCTCTTTCACATTGTTGAGGCTGAGGTGCAAAGGCGGAGTTGGCACCACTTCTTTCATGATGATGTTGTTGTGATGCAGAGTCAGAGGTGGCGAGAGTGGAGAGTGCATCATGGAGGACGTTGTCTCCATTTTTAGCTTGTGTGACCTAGGGGCCTTGAGTGAGGTTGTATGAGTGCTCAGGGTGGAGCGGTGGGGATGGCCGAAGTGAGCTATGAGAGCTCATTGGGAGGTAGTGAGCCTGGTAGCCCGAGAGAGGGTGTTAGTTTTCCTAGCGCCCCTCTTGGGCTTCCCGTGCTCTTGGGGCATGATGGGAGGGACAGGGGGATGGACGAAGTGAAAGGATGCAATGGGGGGATGTTGAATTCAGTGGAAAGGAAGGAGTTTTCTGGTTCGCTGGTGGCGAATTGAGGCCAGGAGGACGCACAGGGTGAAAGCGGTAGTGCCAGAAAATCCATGGGAAGAGCGTACGAGGTGAAAAAAAAAATGAACTGCATTATGGGGTTGTCTTTAACGCCATGAGGGTCTGAAAAGACCCCTCCCATCGCCATTGAAGGCCGACGGGACCTCTACAAATTCTTGGTACCATAAACCTGGCTGGTTCGCTCATCCAAGAGCTCAGCTAGGTGCACTAACTTAACTATCCGCATGGTGATGAGCCATGGGAAGTTAATGCACTGGGGGTGAAGGTCTAGGATAATAACTCCCCCAGTTGATCTATTCCTGCTGTCCTTCTCCTTGCACCAAGTGGCACCCCATCTGGGTGCTAACAAACCTAATGTTAAACATAAGAAACATGAATTTTTAAAGTAGTTTTTTAACATTTGATTGGTTGACAAGTTTGAAGTGTTATTGGAACCTTCACATGGTTCAAGGTTTCAAATTAATTGATTGGAAACTTCCAGGGAGAATTCCATAACTTTCATGAAAATCGAAGTTTCAAATTAATTGCAAGAATGGGTGTCAGCATCTATTTGATTTATGTTTCATAGATAAGGTAATTATTTGTACTTTTCCACCGAGGAGGTGTGCGTCAGAAGCCAATGTGTCATGCAAGGTCGGACTCAAATCTGTGCATTAAAATCCCCTATGTAAAGTGACATTGCACACTGTAATGTATAGCAATATAGGTTTAGGATTTTTATCTTTCTGAACTGCATTGCCTTAATTGTGCAAGCTACTACAAGAAACTGATAGAAACTAATAAGATAGTGCATATCAATGGATGGATGCATACTAGCGATGTCGGTTTCATAGACGACGAAGACAACGATGTATTCATCATCGACAAAATTAAAGAGAACATCAATTACAAAGGTTTCCAGGTATATAGACTTTACCTAAATTCACATTTAGGTTGAATAAGAAAACAGTGTGTAATGCATACAATGTACGTTGCAGGTTTCTCCTTCATAGTTGGAAGCCATTCTACTTTCTCATTCAACAGTGGACGACACAACAGTGGTTATGTAAGTAACTATATATATATATATATATATATCTAATCTAATCTTTGAAACTGTGGTGAAATAAATATTCATTTCAGTACTCATTTGGATTGGTTAATACTGTGTAGTTTACCTAATGAGGAAGTAGGGGAGATTCTAGCAACATGCATAGTGAGGGCAGCCGATTCTACTGAGATGGAGGACAACATCTCAATGTTTGTGGTGTCACAGGTGGCTACATACAAAAGAGTGAGAGTGGTGTACTTTGTCTCCACCATTCCTAAATCTTCTTCGGGAAAGATCCTTCGCAGACTTTTGTGAGATAACCTCCGTGAAACACTCAAACAACAATAGCATAAAAAATCATCCACTTAGGATTTGCAGCATTACATCTAAATAAATAAAATGTTTCGAGATGGGATTATATTCCCATACCATACATTTTAAAATACCAATGCAATTTTTTTTTACAATGTAGTATGTTAATGTCACTCCTATGCCTACTTTAAACATTATATATATATATATATATATATATATATATATATATATATATATATATATATATATTATTTAGGTAAACATTTTAATTTTATTTTGAATCGCTTAGTATGGGTTTTTTTAATTTCTCTTTTTCATTTAAAAGTTATACATATAATTTCCCATGGAAAAGCATGTAGTTTTTTCTCCATTTAGAAACTATCTCATGTAATACCATACATAATGCATTGCAAGTGATTTCCCAACACGCACAATCTATTGCAAATAATTTTCCAATAGAAAAACATATAGTTTTTCCTCATTTAAAAACTATATCATATACAATGTACATTATAAATAATTTTCAAATATACGGAATAATTTTCAAATTTATAGAATGTATAGAAAATAAATTTCAAATATACAAATTGTATTGCAAATAATTTTCAAATGGGAAGTACATATAAAAAGGTAATATCTATAAATCAAACTATAAGGCTTGGGAAGCAAAATAAATTATAAAAGGAAATTAAAAGGAAATATTTGTCAATCAAACTATGAAGCTTGGAAAGAAAAATAAATTTATTGTCAAAATCTCATAAACGTACTGAAGTGCACTACTTGGAGTGCTAGCTCCCTCGGACACAATGCAATTTAACGTGGAAGAAGAAGTTTGATGCGCCTACCTCCATTCCATCCAATCCAAAATGTCCCAATATCCTCATCTTAACAATTTCATTAAAAAAACCAAACATAGTATATCTGATTATTTTTATTATCTTTTATTATTCACTCGTTAATTCACTAAAATAAAATAAAATAAATAACAAAAATAATAAAAAGGTTTATATAACAAAAATAAGAATATTAACGTCTTGCAACTTCATATTTTTTTCTTTTCTATTTAGGCCAATAAAATACCAAAAGTCTTCAATGTTCACATGCATTGCAGCATATGCGAAACACCGAAATAAATAAATCATTATGGTGAATTTATCAAATGTGACACATACCTATGTATGCGCAACACCGAAAGAGTAGGTTTCCTCTATCGCTGCATTGGTGATGGAGACCGACATCGATGCATCTATCGACGTAGAGAGTTTTCTATTTGGGCATAGATATTGCAAAACATCATACAATAAAATATCAAAATAAATACACAGAATAATATATAAACATATAGCGATGAAGAACATAGAGATGGTTAAGATACTAACCTCCTCCATGAAGCTCTGTTGTCCACTGACCTCCATAGGCCCATAGCAATTCTATCCACAACTCAATCATCTGTGAGGTTCACATGGATGACTACTATATCCATGTTCCATCTCCTCAATGCACTATGCTCTAGGGGTTGAAGGTCCAACCCCTCTATCAATGTCACAGAAAGGCACCTCCTACCGAGATGGTGCAGCAAAGCTACCTTGTTGCATTGGGACCTAGTTCAAGGATGATAGTGCTACATGTACTTGATGAAAGCCCTCAACAATAGGAAGATGCTAGTAAGGAGGGTTAGGCCTTCGCCTGGGGGTGTGATGACCTAACATGTGATCACTCCTAGAATTCTCTCGGTCGTGTGCGGACCCTCGACCCACCCCATGGAGTTCACCAATTTCGAAATAGTTGACATGGTGACCAAAAAAAAATCTTCCCATAATTTTCTCAAAAAATATAAAGGAACCTCCATGTCATCAAATACCATAAACCACCTATCCATCCAATTTTGATGAATTTGTGAGTGGATGCACCAATCATTACAAATTTTTTTCTTAGTGACAGGTGGTTGTTTTGCAATTTGAGGATCAATAAAAAGGGTCATCAGGTCTTATTTTGTAATACCCAAGTCTCTAACTTGGTTTCTATTCAGTACAGTCCTGTAAAACTCAAACATTCTAGTCATGTATTTAGAAATGGAAGTTCATTGCCCTTGGGCACTTGAAATGGACCTCACAATGACGTCCAATGAAGTGACCAAGGACTCTCGGTTAGGTTCTCTGGTTCCCCTTAAATCATTGACAAGTGATCTCAAATTCGACAACCCCTCATCAATATGTATGCTTATGTTTAGTGGTTGTGGTGGGTTTGGGTTTTGCTCACCTTGGTTTTCTTGTGGGTGGTTTTCATTGTCTTCGGGTTCCATTTTAATAATATTTGTTGCAATTTAATAAGACAATTTAATAGATTCACTTATGACAAAGGTATTACAAAAAAAAATTCATTTGATCCCAACAAAATCATTAACATAATTGTGTAAAACAAAGAAAAACTATGTGTTATATTTACAATGAACTTGAAAAAAACCTAGACAAAATTAGTGAATTGTTGAGAGATAACAAAGGAGGAGACAAATAAAACAAGAGAGGAGACAAAATAAAGCATACCTGAGTGGATAAGGACATGTGGCAAGATCCTGGTCTTTGAGCCTCCTCTACTCCTCCTCTTTGCTTGCTCAAACGGAGAAAAACGTGAGGCATGATGTGCAAATGGGCACAAATATCACCCGCAGTCCCTTAAAAAATGGGCACAACAGGAATGCACACTTGTTCTTAAGAATGCACACACGTTCCTATGAATGCACACATGATCTTAAGAATGTGCGCGTGTTCCTACCAACGCGCCTATGTGGCATGATGAGTGGAGTTTCAGTATTTTTCGAACCTCTAACATCAAGAATGCATGCACATTCCTACCAACTCCCTTGCCACTTTTTCGTCCACCAACTTTGTGCGGACACCCATCTGTCCAGGATAGTTGCTTCATAAATTGCTTTCTTTATGCCTCATAATTTTCTTTCTTTATGGATGAAAAACTTGTTTAGCTTTTGGGTCCCATTTCAAATTTGTCTTTCCTTTAACAAGCTGATTGATCGAATAAGTAATTTCAGGTTTCCTTATCAACAAATTTTCTTAGGAAATGAATAATTTTTTATAAACTTATAATATTGAATAAATAAAATTATTACTTTATTACAAAGTACATTGAACATTTTAAATATCTTATTATACTTCCTCCAACATTGTATAGCATTCGTTGAGATTTGACCATGTACTGATCTGTTTTGACTTAAAAAAATTATAACAAACCTAATGTTAAACATAAGAAATGCAAATTATTTTTTTTGATATATAAAATAAAGCAGTTTTTTAACATTTGATTAATTGACAAGTTTGAATTTTTATTGGAACCTTCACGTGGTTCGAGGTTTCAAATTAATTGATTGGAAGCTTCAAGGACGAAATTCCATAACTTTAAATACATAATTCAGAGCAATTGTTTTAACAAATTTAAAACAATCGAATTTATTTTAAACATTTATGATAAAAAGTCAGAATGGCCTTTCCTTTTTATTAATTGTCCCTGCACTAATCAACAACCATACACGTGTCAACCTAATATATAATCTCAAGTATTTGAAATCTGACCGACACTTATATAATGATGAGCGATAATGAAATGGGAGTATGTTCAAGTTTCTACTATGTGTTGATCGCGATCTTCTCTTTTTGAAGAGTCGAGTCGATCTTGTTGCGTTCTCTGGAGTGGTGATGTAACAGGTATTTATGAGGTCAATAAAGTACTTTATTTAAGCATATATTATGTTAAAAGGTTTTATGTGCAAATGGTTTTATGGTTTTATGTCCAAAGTTTCTACAACAGTAAAGACTGTTTTTACGAGGAACAAAAAATTAAGATTAGAAGGAAAACATTAGCTCTTGATGGAGGAGTGGAAACCTCGGCCTCTGTAAAGGTGTCAGTTTCAGGCACCGATTCTTTATTCTTATTAAGGCATCAGTGCCTTATTCGTATTAAGGCACCAGTGTGTTATTACTTTTAAGAGCATCGGTGCCCCAATGTTTTTTGGACAGCCCCAGTGTTTTCGTTTAAATGTAAGCATCGATGCTTTAAGTTAGAGAACGCATCAGTGCTTGGTATCATATATTCAACTGGTGCATTGTTTTTATTAAAGCATTGGTGAATTATTTTGTATAAATGCACCAGCGCCCCAATATTCTAGGACTCGCCTGGTTCTTTCGGTGTAATGTAAGAACATATGCTTTATGTTTGGGAACACACAGGTGCGTATAGACCATGAAGCGCACCGACTAGAAAAACATCTTCTACAACCTCTGCCCGCCCAGTTTTTTTTTAGTTATAATAATGTTCAGTTATAATCTCCGCAAAAACATTCGCTACAAAAAAAAAATGTTTTCGTGGAGGTTTGTTGGACAATTTTTGTCAATTTTGTAACACTAAAAACCTTCGCTATAACCTCCATAGATGCTCTTTTCATTGTAGTGACCATGTATTGATATGTTTTGACTTTAAAAAAATTCTAACAAACCTAATGTTAAACATAAGAAATGTAAATTTTTTTTTTTTTATATATATAAAATAAAGTAGTTTTTTAACATTTTATTGGTTGAAATGTAAATTAATTGATTGGAAGCTTCAAGGAAGAAATTCCATAGCTTTCATGGAGTTTAAAGTTTCAAATTAATTGCAAGAATGGGTGTCATCATGTATTTGATTTATGGTTCATAGATTTAAGGTAATTATTTGTACTTTTCCACCAGGGAGGTATGCATCAGAAGCCATTGTTTCATTCAATGTCAGACTTAGATCCATGCATCGAAATCCCCTGTGAAAAAGTGAAATTGAAGACTATAATGTATAGCAATATATGTTTAGTATTTTTATCTTCCTCAACTACATTTCCTTAATCGCATAGGTTACTACAAGAATCTGTCAGAAACTGAGAAGATAGTGGACAATGATGGATGGTTTCATATTGGTGATGTCGATTTCATAGACGACGACGACGATGTATTTATTGTCGACGGAATTAAAGAGAATATCAAATACAAAGGTTTCCAAGGATATAGACTTTACATAAATTCGCATTAAGGTTAAATAACAAAACAATGTGTAATGCATATAATGTACTTTGCAGGTTGCTCCTGCAAAGATGGAAGACATTCTACTTTCTCATCCTTTAGTGGATGAAATAGCAGTGGTTCCGTAAGTAACTATATATATAGATCTAATCTAATCTTAGAAATTGTTGTGAAAAAAATATTCATTTCTATATTCATTTGGATTGGTTAATACTGTGCAGTTTACCAGATGAGGAAGTAAGGGAAATTCTAGTAGCATGTGTAGTGAGGGCAGTCGGTGCTACTGAGATGAAGGACAACATCTCAATGTGTGTGGCTTCGCAAGTGGCCACATACAAAAGAGTGAGAGTGGTGCACTTTCTCTCCACCATTCCTAAATCTTCTTCGGGAAAGATCCTCCGCAAATGTTTGCGAGATAATCTTCATGAAACACTCAAACAACAATTGAAACAACAATCATCCACTTAGGATTTGTAGTGTTACATCTAAATAAATCAAAAGTATCGGAATGGGATTATAGTCCCGTACCATACATTTTGAAATACCAACCCAAATTTGTTTTACAATGTAGTATGTTAACGACACTCATCTCCCTACTTTAGACATTATATATATATATATAATGTTAATTTGATTTAGCTAAACATTTTAATTTGATTTCAAATCGCTAATTAGTATGGGTATTTTTAATTTCTCTCTTTCATTTAAATATAGTCAATCAAACTATAAAGCTTCGACACAATGCAATTTAATGTGGAAGAAGAAATTTGATGGGCTTGCCTTCATTCCACCCAATCCAAAATGTTCCAATATTCTCATTTTAACAATTTCATTAAAAAACTAAACACAATATATCTGATTATTTTTATTATTCACTAGTTATCGTTTACACATTTCATTTTAAAATAAAAAAGTTTAAATAACAAAAATAATATATGTTGGGTCTTGCAGCTCCGTATTTTTCTCTTTTCTATTTAAGCCAATAAAATAAAATAAAATAAATAACAAAAATAAAAATAAAAAAGTTTAAATAACAAAAATAAGAAGACTAGCGTCTTGAAACTTCTTATTTTTCTCTTTTCTATTGAAGCCAATAAAACGTGAAAAGTCTTCAATGTTGACATGTATTGCATTAATAAACTAGTGATACCCATCGAATCACCTTGTCCTTGTCGTGCGAAATTCCTAAGTTTGCAATGATAGTCTTCGCATTCGTATACTTTAGTGTTGCAGTTTTATAGAAAACAAATAAAACTAGCACAGCTGCTAATATAGCAGCTGAAGAACGCCGAAAGGTATCGGCTGGTAAAGAATTTATTAAATTTTATTATTGATTAACAAATAAATAGTTGCGCTTTATTTATTTGTTGTTAATATTTTAATTTTTGTTAATCACTTACATGGCAATCAGTTAGTTATCAAAGTAATTTTTAAATATGATTAGGTAAATGTAAAAAAGTAAACACATAAACGGATGTTTTTATAATAGCTAGGAAGTTAATGATTGAAATCACAGCCATTTATTTTGTGTGACTACTAAGAATATTCCAGCCATATTTAATCCTGTCCATAGAAAACGTATTAAGCACCAAACCCCTATTAAATATGCCCATTGTCAATAGGTGTACGCCTTTCGGCATAAAAATAATTCATGTATAAGAAACTTCGAGATAGTCACCCAAGTGGGGCGCTGACGTCACGAGAGGACGACGTTTCTCTGTGAACTTGAAACATTATTATAACGTGTAACATTATTATTTTGGACAAACTTTCCAAGAAAATATTATAACAAACGTGTATTGGTATGAGTGAAACATTATTATTTTCCACAAATTTTCCAAGATAATAACATTTGGGATAAAAATAACTACTAATTAAACAATGTTATTAGAGCCAGTATGGGTGAAACGTTTAGCCTCTATATTGAAAAAGACAGAATGGTTTGAAATTGATTAATTGGTGCATTGTAAAGATTCTTTTATAACAAACGTGTATTGGTATAAGTGAAACATTATTATTTTCCACAAATTTTCCAAGATAATAACATCTGGAATAAAAATAACTACTAATTAAACAATGTTATTAGAGTCGGTATGGGTGAAACGTTTAGCCTATTTATTGAAAAAGACATAATGGTTTGAAATTGATTAATTGGTGCATTGTAAAGATTCTTTTATAACAAACGTGTATTAGTATGAGTGAAACATTATTATTTTCCACAAATTTTCCAAGATAATAACATCTAGGATAAAAATAACTAAATAACTACTAAAACAATGTTATTAGAGCCAGTATGGGTGAAACGTTTAGCCTCTAGATTGAAAAAGACAGAATGGTTTGAAATTGATTAATTGGTGCATTGTAAATATTCTTTTATTTTTATTTAACAAAGATAACAGTTGCAAAGTAGTTGGTTTTTGTTTTAGGATTACTTTTATGTTTTGTGTAAGTGATAAATGAATAAGGATGTTAATGTTATTTGAAACAATATCTATTCTGGTATTTACATATATTTGTTAATAACTTAGGAATTAGTATGTATAACTATTCTAGTATTTACATATATATTGACTCAATTTTTTTTATTTTTATTTATTTATGCGACATGTCTTTCAAGACGCACCTCCGTGATCCAAGGGTGCTACTTTCCTTTGGATGGTTTTGGAAGTTTTTCCGACCCTTTGGAGTCAACACTCCATTAGGTCGATCATGTAAGAGACTAAGGGCTTCTAAGGAATAAGGACTATGCCTTACTGTCTTAGTCTTCTAAGGGCTTCTAAGGAATCTTCGTGAGCAGCTGTCTTAGTCTTCCCTCACGACATCGTGGACCTCTCGAACTAGGTAATCGTTAACCTACAGTTCAGACCATGGTGGGAGTGCTAGTAGGCTATGACAAGGATGTTGTCATACCTCTCCCTAAATGTCTGGTTTCTATGTATGGCCCCTCTACTCCTTATGTGATTTAGATTAGAAAGCATCACCAAGCCTGCATCTGCTGATAAAAACCATTTCAATAATCCATATACATAAATCATATTGTAATCAATCATAAGTCATAAGTGTGTAAAATGAAACACTCAATCAAATAGAATTCACTCCCTGAATCAATATGGAGTCCAAGGAAGTCCATTGATGCCATCGGTATCCATAACTTGTGATGTTTTCTGCACACTCAGGAAAACTCGTCAATAACATCTGCCAATGCATATACATCAAATAAAAATAAGTCACAACACATCATCATCATCATGTTTAATTCATAATTGAAATGAAATCACAATGTACCATAACTGGATCACTTGCATGCAAGTGTCCTCGAAGAATAAGTCAATAAATGTGTGCTCAGTAGAGCGGGATGTTACAGAAACCAACTCAACAAACACATGTGCTAGAGTTGTCACTCTCGCTCGAAAAAAAATTGAAATTCAAATAACAGACGCATTCTTTAAGAACGTGCGCATGTTCCTAAAGCACACATGTGTTCCTAAAGCATGTGTGTTATTAGCAATAGAAACATGTGCACGTTATTAGCAACAAGAACGTGTGTGCATTACTATTAACACAAATAAATTCCCC
>JZKD02S1644031.1:1564390-1585250 GCA_000966675.3 Picea glauca
AAAGGTTTTTCCTAGGAACCATGTCAAAATCTTTTCTAAAGTCAACAAAACAACAAAAAAGATTGGTTTTAGTATTGCGGAACTCCTCTGCAATGATCCTAAAAGTAACAAGATGATTTGCAGTTGAATGATATGTCCTAAACCCGGCCTGGCCTTTAGCTCTTTTACTGTGACTTTCTAGCCAAAGGCTAATATTCTTTTCCAAAATAATTCCATAAAGCTTGGCTAAAATCAGGCTAATCATAATGGTCCTATAATTAGAGGGAATGTTTCTATCCCCATTTTAAAAAATAGGAACAATGAGGCTTTGCGTCCAGGGTTTAGGGAAGCCCTGCTTGACTGCTAAATTGAAGAGTTTGTGTATGTGAGGAATAAGGATAGGCCCTCCGATTTAAAAAAATTTAGCTTGGTAACCTTCAATGTCCTTAGCGTTCCCATTTGCAAGCCGCTTAACCCCGAACTCTATGTCATCTAAAGAAAAAAATTATTCCTTTGTAGGGACAATAGGAATGGTGTCCATGGCATTAGGGAACTCGTAAAGACTTTTAAGGTAGGAATTTCAGTCCCTTGATGGAATCCTATTATTTTATTTAGTATTGAGGTTTAGAATTTGGCTCCAGAACTTCTTAGGATCCAACTTATATAGTTGTGAAAGTTGCTCTTGCATTTTATTGATATAGTACATTTTTTCCTTTTAATTAGGGCTTTGTACGTATTGATCTTATCGAGTTTTAAGGACTCATTAGAAGCATCCCTAATGGCTTTTCTAGAAATTTTACATTCTTTATCATACCAAGCATTGGTCGTTCTATTATTCTTTTTATAGGACACCTCAAAAGAGAACTTGTTATAGAAGTGGAAAGGGTAGTTGTAAAATTATGATAGAGTTATTCAATGTTGTCCTTATAAGTTAGGAGATTTAATTTACTATTTAAATCCTTTAAGAAAAGGTCAACTTTACTTTTGTCAAAGTGCAAATTCCTTTGATTATCATAATTCTCTTCAATGGCACTCCTGTGCATGGAAAAGTTTAGAGTTAGGGTTAAAGGTTTATGATCAGATTCAGGCTCATGGTCATTTAAAAGGTCAAAAGTTGCTATTTGGTTGGAAACGGGGATGTTAGATATCACATAATCTATGACACTACTACCTAGCCCATGAATACAAGTCATCTCATCAGAGTTTGGCCATTTCATTACTCCATTGCAACTCATTAAGTCTTGAGAGTTACGAAACTTGACCAACTCAGTACCAAACAAATTCTCAATTAGGTCTTCAGAGCTTCTTTTGTAGCTATTAGATAAAATAAGGTCCTCATCTAGCCATAAAGGATTATGGTTGGAGTTAGTACTTAAAGGAGCGGCATGTTTAGTTGCAGTCCTAGCATTAAAGTCTCCTAGCAAGAAGATATTACTTTCATTTTTCAAACTATAAATATCTTTTTCTAAATTATTATAGGGACAATTGTTATTTAAATGGTTTTTCTTATAAAAAGTAGAATTAATAGGTGAAAAATAGAAAATTTCTATATACATCTTCTTAGCATTGGTGTCTGAAATTTCTATCCAAATGTATTGTTTGAGAGGGTCAATCTTATGAAGTTGAATGTGACGAGAAATTCTCTTTCTAATATAACAAGATATGCCTCCTATCCCTCTACGGTGGGATTTTTTGTTCCATGTTGACCACAAGACAAATCCTTCTATGTTAGGGACCTTAGACTCCTCATTCTCCCAAGTTTCAACTAGACAAATAATATCAATATCACTCAGGATCCAACTTATCATAGGACCTTTGTGCCATGGAAAGCCACGACAATTCCAAAAAAGGATCCCGAATTTTCCAAATTCCTATTTATTATTATCCTTCTGGTCTCTATCCCTAACAGTAGCTTTTCGATTTCTAATTATTGCCTATTTTCCTTCTTTCCTGGATTCTTTTACCTTTTGAACTTCCTTCCTTAATTTATCTTGGTCTTCAGGAATGAGGTCTTCATTTATAAATATTCTTGACCCTTTTAAGCTCGGAGATTTACTGAGTATGCTATATTTATGGTCATTACAACTTACTTTGACACGGATCAACCTATCTTTGTGATCAATTATTTTTCCTAGCCTCTTTGCTTCTATGAAATAAGTTGTATCAATTTGTGATTTATTATTTAATTCTTCTTTTACTATTGCTAGTGTATCCTCCTCTTCTTGTTCTTTTATACCAAAAAATATGAGTTTGAAGGATCTTTTGTTACGCTCATGGTCCATTTCGATTAGCTTATTCATTTCCTCTTTGATGGGTTTGATATCCAATTTGTTTTCCATATTATTGAGGCTCAAATTGTTGGTTATTTTTTGTTCTAGCTCTTTAATCCTATCTCTGAATTTGTGATTTTCTTCAACCTCTCCTTCATGGGTTGATTGCTTATGTTTTTCCATTTCTTGAATCCTATCCTTCATTTTCTGCAATTCACTCTTGAACCCTAAGAATCTATCCTCTATTTGAGTTTGAATGGTATCTTTGAAGAGTCTAATTTTTTTATCAATCATTGCCTCTGGCTCTATTTGGAGTTTTACATCTCTTTCTTCACTCCTTTTTTCCAATGATTCTAACTCTATTTGGCTTTTGGCATCTCTCTCTTCTCTCTTTTTTTCTACTGATTCCATATAATCGTAAAGGATCTCTGGTGATTTTGGGGGGCCTCCCCTCTTAGGATGAGTTTTTGGAATAGGTGGTGGAGTGCTCATATTAAAAAGAAGAGAAAAAAAACAACAATTATTATTTTGGATTGACTTAAAAAATGGAAAATATTTTTTTTTAATTGATAATAACAATATTAATTATTATCTCTCAAATCAACTTTTAGTTATGAAACTTAATATATATATATATATATATATATATATCTTTACTTTTCACATTAATAGATTATAAATATATTTTAAATTAAAATTGAATCAAAGTAAAAAGTGACTCACCTCATTTCATGTATCCATGTGCTCAACAAGTTCAAGAAGCCAAAAATAATTTAGGAACACCTGCCCAAGTGGAACTAAAAATTATTCAAAATTGCATAGAGCATTCTGAAAACAACAAAGAAGTATTAATACATTTATAAAGTATTATTAATTAATATTATTTCTTAATATATTACTAATAAAGTTATATTATATTATTATTAAATTACTATATTAATAATACATTCTTAGAGCATTAATATATTAATAAAATATTGTTAATTAATACATTAATAAAGAACCAAAACATTAACTTTCAATTAATTAATATATTAATATTTTTGTACATTATTACTTTAATTTATTCACCTTTCAAAACTAATAGCATCAATCCGCCTATATCAACCAATTATATAAAGTGGTTGTTGCTAGTTACATTATTATTATTATTGTTAATATATATAGATATATATATGTTTAATAAAAGTGAATAAATTATATTTTTTAATAATTATATTTTAGAAAAATATTTTATCTTAAGATCTAAATGATTTAAAATTTTAATCTCATATCAAAATTTTTAAAAATCAAATGAGACTACAATTCAGAGCAAATTTTTTAATAAATTAAGGAGGAAGTAAAGAGGAAGTCACACCATGGTCATCCCAATGCTAGACCACTCCGGGAGTAAGGAGGAAGTCACACCACGAATCCCCCGAACGACAAAGTTATGAAGTAACAAAGGTCATAGATCCAGGGGTATATGTGGGCACACCTTGACCGTGAGATCGAAGGGCTAGGAAGGCCATCAGTCCGGAGTGACATGACACGGTGACGTCATCCAGGGTGATGTGGACCCACGATGGACGTGCCACATGTTACTTGGATTTGTATGTCTCGCAGACCCTATAGGCCCATTAAAATGTGACATGTGTCACCCTCTGTAGGGGCCACGTATCATCTCTTCCTTACCGCGTGTCACCCCTGGCACCTGCTTTCTTGGTCCATTTGGTGAGTGGTTTACTCAGGACCTACCTGCCCTTACTTCCGTGTCTAGTACGTCACCATGTGCGAGGGTGGAACCTTCGGGATTCCGGGACTTCGGGACTCCAGAGATTTGGGGTGTAGTATCAAGGATAAGCCGAAAGGCCTGAAGGCCGGAGCCACGTGGCGAGATTCTATGCTCCTTCGGGAATTCAGGACTCCAGAGCATAGGCATGCAGAAAGGAGAAGGGATGTTCAATGCCGAAGTGTCGAACGCCGAACTTCTCTCTAGCCCATGTGTTAAATGAATACCATGTCCCGTCGTTGGATTGGACGGTGGACGAACCTCCCCCATGGATGTAGTAACTTGGGGATGATACGAATGAGTTGGAGCCACGTGTCTCATGTCTGATAATGCCCAAAGAAATTCAAGAGGCCATAACTTGCAAACCAGAGGTCAGAATAGAGTTTGGTAGCAGTCGTTAGAAAGATACGAGAGAGCCAAAGAGGATAAAGATCTCGGGCAGGGGATTCAAGATGATTAGAGTAAGCAAAAGTTTGATGCCCCATCCCTATAAAGGGTACTTAGGGGTTGGGTGTGCTATACTTTCTTTATGGATGGAAATGTTTTTTATCTTCTGGGTCCCATTTCAAAGTTGTCTTTCCTTTAACAAGATGATTAATTGGATAAGTAATTTCAGGTTTCCTTATCAACAAATTTTCTTTGGAAATCAATAATTTTTGATAAAATTATAATATTGAATAAATAAAATTATTACTTTATTACAAAGTAGATTGAACATTTTACTTATTATACTTCCTCCAACATTGTATAACATTCATTTAGGTTTGACCATGTACTGATCTGTTTTAACTTAAAAAGATTATAACAAACCTAATGTTAAACATAAGAAATGTAAATTTTTATTTTTTGATATATAAAATAAAACAATTTTTAAACATTTGATTGATTGACAAGTTTGAAGTGTTTTTGGAACCTTCACGTGGTTCAAGGTTTCAAATTAATTGATTGTAAGCTTCAAGGAAGAAATTCCATAACTTTCACGAAGTTCAAAGTCTCAAATTAATTACAAGAATGGGTGTAAACATGTATTTGATTTATGTTTCATAGATTTAAGGTAATTAATTGTACTTTTCCACCAGGAAGGTGTGCGTCAGAAGCCATTCTGTCATGCAAGGTTAGACTCAGATCCGTGCATTGAAATCCCCTATGCAAAAGTGACATTGCAGACTGTAATGCATAGCAATATAGGTTTAGGATTTTTATCTTCCTCAACTACATTTCCTTAATCGCGTAGGCTACTACAAAAAACCGACAAAAACCGAGAAGATAGTGAACAATGACAGATGGTTGCATATTGGTGATGTCGATTTCATAGACGACGACGACGACGATGTATTTATCGTCGATAGAATTAAAGAGCACATCAAATACAAAGGTTTCTAGGGATATAGACTTTACGTAAATTCACATTAAGGTTAAATAAGAAAACAATGTGTAATGCATATAATGTACGTTGCAGGTTGCTCCTGCAAAGATGGAAGCCATTCTACTTTCTCATCCATCAGTGGATGAAATAACAGTGGTTCTGTAAGTAACTATATATAGATCTAATCTAATCTTAGAAATTGTTGTGAAACAAATATTCATTTCGATACTCATTTGGATTGGTTAATACTGTGCAGTTTACTTGATGAGGAGGCAAGGGTGATTCCAGCAGCATGCGTAGTGAGGGCAGTAGGTGCTACTGAGACGGAGGACGACATCTCAATGTTTGTGGTGTCGTAGGTGGCCAGGTAAAAAAGAGTGAGAGTGGTGCACTTTGTCTCCACCATTCCTAAATCTTCTTCGAGAAAGATCCTTTGCAAACTTCTACGAGATCATCTTCGTGAAACACTCAAACAACAATAGCAGCAACAATCGTCCACTTGGGATTCGCAGGATTACATCTAAATAAATTAAAAGTATCGAAATGGGATTATAGTCCCATACCATACATTTTGAAATACCAACCCAAATTTATTTTACATTGTAGTATGTTAACATCACTCATCTCCCTACTTTATATATATATATATATTTAGCTAAACATTTTAATTTGATTTCAAATTGCTTAGTATGGGTATTTTTAATTTCTCTTTTTCATTTAAAAGTTATACATATAATTTCCGATGAAAAAGCATGTATTTTTTTCTCCATTTAGAAACTATCTCATGTAATAACATACAGAATGCATTGCAAATGATTTCCCAACACGCACAATCTATTGCAAATAATTTTCCCATAGAAAAACATATAGTTTTTTCCTCATTTAAAAACTATCTCATATACAATGTATTATAAATAATTTTCAAATATATAGAATGTATAGCAAATAATTTTCAAATATACAAATTGTATTGCAAATAATTTTATATAGTTTTTTCCTCATTTAAAAACTATCTCATATACAATGTATTATAAATAATTTTCAAATATATAGAATGTATAGTAAATAATTTTCAAATATACAAATTGTATTGCAAATAATTTTCAAATGGGAAAAATACAAATAAAAAGGAAAAATAAGAAGACTAGCGTGTTGAAACTCCGTATTTTTCTCTTTTCTGTTTAAGCCAATAAAATGCCAAAAGTCTTCAATGTTTACATGCATTGCATTAATAAACCAGTGATACCCGCCGACTCACCTTGTCCTTGTCCTGCGAAATGCGTAAATTTGCAACGATAGTCTTCGCATTCCTATACTTTAGTGTTGTAGATTTATAGAAAACCAATAAAACAGTAATTTCAGGTTTCCTTCTCAACAAATTTTTTTAGGAAATGAATAGTTTTTTATAAAATTATAATATGTTAACGTCACTCCTCTCCCTACTTTAAAAATAAGAAGACTAACGTCTTGCAACTCCGTATTTTTCTCTTTTCTGTTTAAGCCAATAAAGTCTTCAATGTTCACATGCATTGAATTAATAAAGGAGTGATACCCGCCGACTCACCTTGTCCTGCGAAATGCAACGAGAGTCTTCACATTCGTATACGAAACTTCAGCTTGTGTTGTAGTTTTATAGAAACTTCGCAGACTCACCTTGTGTTGTAGTTTTACAGAAGACCAATAACGTATAAGAAACTTCGTGATAGTCACCCAAGTGGGGCGCTGACGTGAGGAGAGGATGACGTTTCTCCACGAACGCGAAACATTATTATAACGTGTAACATTATTATTTTGGACAAAATTTACAAGAAAATATTATAACAAACGTGTATTGGTGTATTGATACGAGTGAAACATTATTATTTTCGACAAAATTTCCAAGATAATAATATATTGGATAAAAATAACTCCGAATTAAACAATGTTATTAGAGCGGGTATGGGTGAAACGTTTAGCCTCTAGATTGAAAAAGTCAGAATGGTTTGAAATTGATTCTTTTATTTTTATTTAACAAAGATAACCGCTGCAAAGTAGTTGGTTTCTGTTTTAAGATTATGTTTATGTTTTGTGTAAGTGATAAATGAATAGGGATGTTTCTGTTATTTGAAACAATATTTATTTTGGTATTTACATATATTTGTCAATAAGTTAGGAATTCTATATGATTTGACATCAAGAAACTGAATTTGAATTTTAGAGGCTCAAGAAAGTGATTTGATATCCAATGCTCTATTCAATTGTGTATTCTACATTATATTGTGTTTATAGATTATTGTTCTGATGCCACTCCTCTTTGGAGTGATGTAGTTTTATAATAATCATTTAAATTTATTGAAAAAATACAAAGACTTAGTTTAGTGTTGTAATTTTATAATAACAATAAAATACATTGAAAAAATACAAAGACTTAGTTTAGTGTTGTAGTTTTATAATAACAACTAAACACATTAAAAAAATACAAAGACTTAGTTTAGTGTTGTAGTTTTATAATAACAACAAAACACATTGAAAAAATACAAAGACTTAGTTTAGTGTTGTAGTTTTATAATAACAACAAAACACATTGAAAAAATACAAAGACTTAGTTTAGTGTTGTAGTTTTATAATAACAACTAAACACATTGAAAAAATACAAAGACTTAGTTTAGTGTTGTAGTTTTATAACAACACAACACATTGAAAATATACAAAGACTTAGTTTAGTGTTGTAGTTTTATAATAACAATGAAACACATTGAAAAAATTCAAAAACTTTGTTTAGTGTTATAGTTTTATAATAACAATCAAACATTGAAAAAATACAAAGACTTAGTTTAGTGTTGTAGTTTTATAATACCAAACACATTGAGAAAATACAAAGACTTAGTTTAGTGTTATAGTTTTATAATAACAACTAAACACATTGAAAAAATACAAAAAACTTAGTTTAGTGTTGCAGTTTTATACTAACAACTAAATACATTAAAAAAATAAAAAGACTTAGTACTTTACAATGCTTGATTGTTAAAAATCTTTTCTGCTTATTTTTCTATTTTCACAGTATGCCAGCAAATGTCAATCTTACCCAAGTGGGAATTTAAGTGGAGCATTGTCTAAATGTTCTACCTTTTGGTTCATTTTGGGCGCTTTTTATTTTTATTTTGTCACAAATCAAATGAAGATTGATTGAATCTACAAATTTGAGAGACTAAGTTTGTATAAATTGAGTACCCCAGAAATTTTCAACATGCTGCATCTAAACCTATTTCTAGCATCCATTTATAGAAATGGCTAAATTTACAATGATATTCTTCACATTAGTTTTAGTTTTATAGAAAACCAATAAAACAGTAATTCACGTGTAAGAAACTTCGTGATAGTCACCCAAGTGGGGCAGGTGGGGCGCTGACGTCGGGAAAGGATGATGTTTCTCCCGGAACGCGAAACATTATTATTTTGGAGGTGCTGACGTAGGCGAGGATGACATACTCACCCAGGTGGGACGCTGACGTAGGAGAGGATGACGTACGCCCGGAACGCTTGTCAGAAATTTTCCAAGTAAAAGTAATTACATTATTGTTAATATATATATTTTTAATAAAAGTTGATAAAATATATTTTTTAATAATTGTATTTTAGAAAAATCTTTTATTTAAGATGTAAATGATTTAAAATTTTAATTTCATACCAACATTTAAAAAAATCAGATAGAGCAAATTTTTTAATAAATTAAAAACAATCGCATTTCTTTTAAACATTTACTCTAAAAAGTCTGATTGGCCTTTCCTTTTTATTAATCGTCCTTGCACTAATCAACAACCGTACACGTGTCAATCTAATATATAATCTCAAGGATTTGAAATCCGTCCCAGACCTATATAATGACGAGCGATAATGAAATGGGAGTATGTTCAAGTTTCTGCTATGTGTTGATCGTAATCTTCGCTTTCAGAAGAGTCGAGTTCATCTTGCTGCGTTCTCTGGAGTGGTGATGTAACAGGTATTTATGAGGTCATTAAAGTACTTTATTTAAGCATATATTATGTTAAATGGTTTTATGTCCAAATGCTAGTACGATATTTAAAGGTCTGTAACTTTTAGGGCTTGGCAAGCATAGTTCAGGTCTGTAACCTTTTAGGGCTTGGCAAGCATAGTTCAGGTCTGTGACGATATTTTTAGTTGTTGTAATCCTAGTCTTCCGGATAATAAGGTAGTTTTCTGGGATGGGGACGGAGATGAGGAAAGTTCCAAATTTACGTGCATATGCTTGGACTGAACAAGAGTTCAAAACTCTTTATCTGAATTGGCAGTGTGCTGTGGATATGCTATCTGAAAGCGGTCCTAAATTATCTGAAAAATATAGTTATTGCTTGGAAAAAGGAAGAGAAACTATATTAGAAAATATGATGGAGTTGATCACGAATAGAACATATTTTAGGCCAACCTCATTTACGTTAAATTGGAAAGATGCTCCTCATTGCTTAGCAAAGTTTCTGCAACAGTTAGAGACTGTTTTTACGGGGAACAAAGAAATTAAGCTCAGAAGGAAAACATTAGCTCTTGCTGGAGGAGTGGCAACCTCGGCCTCTGCGAAGGTGCCAGTTCCAGGGCCTAGAAAATATTGGAAGGCAGACGATATCCAAACTTTATATGACGAATGCCACATTGCTATGGAATTATTAGAGAACAATCCTGCCATAATATCTGAAAAATATAAGCAGTGCTTGCAAAAAGGAAGAGATGTTATAATAGAAAACATGATGCAGCTCACTATGGATCCAGTATACTTTCAGAAGCCTGCTGGGTCAACTGAGTATTCGTTCTACTGGCCACGTGCTCCTGAAGGCTTAGAGACGTTCCTCCGGCAATCAGAGGCTGTCTTTACAAGGGATGAAGAACTTCAAATCAGAGAGAAAAGTAACAGAAACAAAACAATAGAGATTCTACCCAAAATAAGCCTTGTCCATTTGGTAGAAAAACCAGAATCTAGACAAAAATGTGGAATATTGAGCACATATGAAAAAATGAAGTCCTTCTCTGCCAGTGACAAGTTCCAATTAGAAGTTCTTCAAGGGGAAAGAATCTTGAATGAAGAATGGGCTAAGGAAGAAGAAACTTATGTCCTTAGTGGAGAAGCAAATGCAATGCTTTGCATGCACCTATGGTCACTGATGATATATGTTGGTCTCCCAGAATCTAAGAAGATCTGGGAAAGTATAAAGCAAGGATGGCCAGAATGTGTATCATGGGGGGGGCAGGGACCTCATGGAAAGTTTTGGAAAATAATTCAGACAGATAAAGTACCATTAAGGACCCAAGCTCAGAGGAACGGTATGGAACGCATCTTAGATGCGTATGAGGATATGGAAAGATATTTCAAGGAAGATAGCGAACATCTCTTGATAGATTATAAAGATGCTGAGAAGACCATCCCTATCGAAGTCTGTAATTAGTTAGTGTTATGTGTAAAGTCGAGGTCAGACACTGCCTTAGTCCGAGGTAAGACCACCATTGTCTTAATAATTAGTCGGGGTTAGACACTGCCTTAGTCCGAGGTAAGACCACCCACTTGTCTTTTTAATTAGTTAGAAGTTGGTGTTATGTGTAAAGTCGGGGTCAGACACTGCCTTAGTCCGAGGTAAGACCACCCATTGTCTTAATAATTAGTCGGGGTTAGACACTGCCTTAGTCCGAGGTAAGACCACCCACTTGTCTTTTTAATTAGTTAGAAGTTGGTGTGTAGTATATCATGGTGTTGGCTTGTCAATTCATTGCCCAAAATTTCTAAGGTCGGTAGTATGGTTATGTCTGATCATACACGTGTTGTTATAAGCTGTCCATTATGTGTTATTCCACTGAAAAGTTGTGTTAGTTTTGATCGATCTTCGCCCTCCGAAGAGTTATTCCACTGAAAAGTTGTGTTAATTTTGTGTTTATTGCTACTTCCAAGTGTTATTACCCCATGCTTTCTTATCCTTTGTCTTACGTGTCTTGTGAGCTTTATTTCCCAAGTTGTATGGTAGAGCATGTGCTTTCATGCAAGTGTAATGCTCATGAAAGATTGTGGATGGGTATTACTCAACCTTTGGGATAATAATTCATTTCATTCTGTGTCGTGTTTGGAATGTATGATACCAAGGGGATATGTTATCATGGTTTGTTTCCATGAAATCATATGCGAATCATGACTAAGATCATGGGTAATTGATGAGATTAAGATGAAGAAATTTAGAATTGAGATTTCCTGACCAATTTATATTGGAGCACTGGAGGGAGGGGGATAGCCTGAGGGATTTTATAGAAGATAAGGTATTTTCAGAGGTTCAAATCCAGAGGGGGTAGGGTATGCTTTAGTAGTCAAATCGATGTGTTGAGGGGGTCATACACCAATTTGGTATGTGGCTTGGCCAATATGTGCGCGTTCTTACTATTGCTTTTTTAAAAACCGTTTGAGAGCGATTTTGTGCATATTGTGCACAAAATCGCGCTTGCATTTCTCATTGGGAAAATAGTGTGAAGAGAGGAGGAAGAAAGGGAGGATCTTGCCACGCCACCGTGTGTCCAAGGCATGTTACATTTATCTTAACTTTAATCCAATTTAGTCATTCTAATTTAGTATTTTGCTCCCAATAATCTAAATTGAAAAAAAAATGTGATTTAGTATTTTAAATAAAAAATGAAACTAATTTACATGCCATGGATGTTAAATTGCAGCATATACAATACAATGGAACCCTAATAAAATTTAAGGCCCTCACAAAAAAACCAAGAAGGTCAAAACCCCAACCCACCACCACCACCATAAAATGTAAACAGTGAAATTGATGAGGGCTTGGTGATATTAAGAAACCTTGAGGAACAGTTAAGGGAGACTAGAGAACCTAGCAGAGTCTCCTTGGCCACTTATTTGGACATAATTGTGCATTCAATTGCAAGTTCCCAAGGGAAATTGACATATATTTATGACTATAGGGAAAGAATGTATAAGTATTATAGAACTTGTTTGGACAAAAACCAAATCAAATAACTGGGCATATCAAAACAACAAATATTGTTTATTTTTAGGGATCCTAGAAATCGACAAGAACTACCATTGACCAGGAAACACATATCCATTGACTGGTGCATCCATCCCTAGATTAGTCAAAATTGGATGGATAGGTGGTACGTGGTTTTTGATAAACCTCCCTGCAATAATAGGGAGATGCCCTTATATTTTCTGAGGAAATTATATGTTGCGTTTATTATGGGTAAACATGTCAACTAATTTTACATTAGTTACTTCGAGGGGGTGGGTCGAGGGTCCCCATATGACCAAGAGCAAGCCAGGAGCGACCCCAAGTTAGGTCCCCATCCCCCTAGGTGAAGGCCTGACCCCCCTACCCAACATCTTCCTGTTGCAGAGAACTTGCAACAAGTACAACTAGCCATCTCCACATTGACTCGTAGCCTAGTGCAATATAGTAGCTTTGTTGCACTATCTCAATCGGAGGTGCATGCCAGTGACATTGATAGGGGGTTGGAGCGTTAGCATGCATAAGAGAATATAGTGAGGAGAGGGCATATGGACATAGCAGTCGTCCATTTGAACCTCACAGATGCTCCAAATATGGTCGGACATGCTATGGGCCTATAGAGCCCACTGGACAACATAGCTTCATGGAGGAGGTTAGTATCTTAACCCTTGTTTTTTTTCTTCATCGTTATATATTTATTTTGTATTTTTTGTATTTATATAGATATTTTATTGTATGTTGTTTTGCAGTTGTTTTGTCCTGGCAGCAGACACTCTACGCCTATGCATGAGTGCATAGCCCCACCACTAATGCAGCAATAGAGGCAACATGTTCATTAGGTGCATCGTACACACATGTATGTATCACATTTGATAGATTTAGCATAGTCATTTCTTAATTTTATGACATCCTCAAATCTTTTATATGTTCTCTTGTTTCTATAGGATTTGGCACCAGTCAATGCCAGGGATTGTCCATCTGGGATGGACAAGTCACCAGCATCATAGGTATCATGTGTAAAGTTAAATATCACATAATTCTCAAAATTTTTGTGTTTATGTTTTTGAATTTTAGTATTTTTCACTAATAGTTTAATTTTATTCATATGTATGCATGCCGGTGATATATTTTCTAGGTATAGTAGCATTTCACCCCCTCAACACCTGGGATTTTCTTCTGGGTTTCCTTTCTCTAGGCCTAGGGTGTTGGAATCACTTGTACAACCTGTGAGGGTCCATCACAACCCACCTGTATACCACCCACCCCCACCACCACTTTTGGCCCCATCGACATAGACTGTCATAGTAGGGGTTGTCTCGAAGTAGGTTGTACAACCTAGTGCTCCATATGTGGGTGAAGCACCACGTGTCTCTCTTGATCGACAGTTGAGATTCGCTTCTCACTCCGCTTCGAATGACCTCTCTTTCCCCTCAACTCTTCTTCGAGTTTCACAAACTGGTGACGCATTTCCTTCGAGACCGACGGTCCAGATCTCTTCGCTCTTCGTGACTTAGTGAAAAATGACCTTTTACTCTTCGCAAAACTCCTAGAGTTCTTCCCTCTTATTTCTCCAATCTACTGCCACGTATCCCCGCTCCAACCAAAGACTTGGATTTACTTCGCACTTCACGACTTCACGAAGGTTTTCATCTGCTTGGCACAAATTCTCTGAATCGTGAACTTCTGAAGGAACTCATGGTTAAACACCATGAACTTCTCTCAGATATGACGATCTGAAACAATCTCGCTTCCTCCGGAAGGGATATTAACCGTTAACTCGTTAAACCTTCAGATCTTCACTCCCTTTGAAGATTTATTTATGCTATCTCTCTTGATCTTTGGTTCCCGAACCCTTTGACTCCCTAGAGGGCTACTTCAACACTTGGTCAAATTTTGAATCTAGGTGCTCCCTGCACCAGATTCTTATGCAAGACTTAGCTTCTTGCGGGCAACTTTGCACACCTTGCAACAATCCCTTTGCACTCCTTGCAAATGTAAGTTTCACGCTATCTCTTCTGTGATTCCGAGTTGAAACAGACTATGTCAACGCACTCCTTGCGGACTGTATGCACACCTTGCATGAACTCAACGAAGAGAAACAAGTGAAACTTATCCTAATGCTTCACAGATTCAAAAATCCAATAACATAACTCATTCATTCATGGAAACACAAAATAATAGAGAAACGGTAAACGATAGCAACGCCATGCATTGGATCAATTTTCCTCTGTTATATTCATTCAAATGTAAATGGCTACAACTATGGTAAAACAATAACTGGAAATTCAAAAACAACTAAATCACAACAATCTCCTACTAATTTGCAGCAACCTCATTCAGGCATTCAACACCTCTATTTATCCCAGAGGGCTCCTAGGGTTCCCTTCGACTACTCATCTCCTTGAAGAAGAGAAGATACCAAAAAAAAACTAACCATTCCTCAAGTTTCATTACATTAAAGGCTGTGAGTGAAACTCCCAGATCTCATTGATCGTGTTTTCTTCCAAGCCATTTTGATCTTCTAATCATTCGTTCAAAAAGATTGACAAGAAACACCAGCGTTTAAGATTCAAAGCGCTATGGTGCTGAGTTGTCCCTCCATGTGTGTTTGGCTGACGATGCTCCTGCATCAAAATCATAAAGTATCTTAAAAAAATTGAGCAAACTAAAGACACTGTTGGTTTAAAAGGTCGTACATATTGTGCAAAAGAAAAAAGAGGTGAATACAACAAAATAGTAAATGGCTTAGTAAATGGGATATTTACTTGAACGGGTTCTCTACGAACAATAAAGAGATAAAGGGTTTTGTTATCGATAGGTTCCACAAGCGAACTTGGGATAAAAGGCTAGGGAGAGTATTATATGTCGTAGTATAAAGGTTCTAGGAAATGACTTTTACAGAGGATATATTTAGAGACATTTCTCTAAAATCCGACGAGAAATTGTTAGATCTGTTGATTTGAGTAATTATTTCTATAATCCTAATGCCCCAAGGGTTTTTCAGCATAATGAATCCATTTCTACATTCAAAAATAGATTTTAACCAACAAAACATAATGATTTCCTGAAAACTTATGTCACTGGATTCCGGTGAAAAAAGTCATTTCGTAGAACAGTTAGGCAACTGAATATTGTATTGAAGAGTTTAACCCCATTTACAATCATCATAAAAAAGCGTACATAGGAGCAGGCCGATATATCTTAGAAAAGACAAAATGCTTATTGCTCAATTAAGAACCAATTTCCATCAACTCCATTATGAAACCGAGAGATGGAAAAGACCAAAGGAAGCTTGGGAAGAAAAGGCATATATGTTTTGCAGCTCTAGAAAATTGGAAACAAAAAAACATTTCATTTGAGTGTGAAGTCTCCAAACATAGTAGGGACAACTAGCTCTTGGGATAATTTATTCCGCAAGGGAAAAATGGAGAAATTGGACACTCATCATCAAGTCGAACAGAAAAAGAGCTGAAATGCAGAAATCAGTGTGTGAGGCTGTCTCTCCCATAGGCTATTGTTAGCCTCGACGTTAAATAATTTTTTTCTTCCTACAATGCTTGATAATAAGGGCCCTGCAAGTTACTAGTTCCTCAGCTTGCTGTGTAGTGCAATGTCTGTGTCCTCCAATGTCGGTTGCTAGGTCAAAGCCTTTGTGTTTCTTTCTCCCCCGGTATTGTGCTTACTGTGAGACCTGCCTTCGCTAGACTGTATGTAGCTCAATCCCAGCATTTCCCAGCATATTTTCATATTAGATCTCAATTTCAAAAGATTTGTCACAACCAAAATTTCACATATTTCCAAACTTTCACACATTTTCTCCTTATAGGTAATATGATGGGATTAATACACTTCCCTAAATTCTTTTCAAACACAAAAAAAACCTCACAAAAATTCAGTAACCATTAAACAAACATTAATCACCATCATCATGATCATAACACTTAATTTAAAATTATTTTATTTATAAAAACATAAACAATTTTTTTTACAAAATAGACATTAATTACCATCATCATCATAACACTTCACATATAATAATTTTTTTAAATTAAAAAACCATTAACCTAATTTATTAGAAAGTTTCAATTAAATTTATTACAATTGTTTTATATAAAAAACCATTTAACTGAATTTATTAGAAAGTTGTCAAGTAAATTTATTATAATGTTTTTTAAGAAAAATATAAATAGGATTTATTACATCTATTACTTATTTTAAGAAGACTATTCACAACATACATTAGACAAAGTCTCATTTATTGAAATTACTATTGATGCAATAATATTTTGTTATTATGGAATATAGATTAAACTCCGTGATGCCAAGCATTCAATAATCGAGATCTCACGCATTCAAATATAAATGGGATTTCTTACATTTTGACTTTTAATAAGTATATTCACAATATACATTAACAACAAAGTTACATTTATCGAAATTACTCTTGAAGCAATAATATTTCGTTATTATGGATTATTGAATAAAGACTGAACCTTGTGATTCCAATCATTCAAGAATCGAGATGTCAAACATTCAGAATAGTTTTGGGATCCAAAGACAATGAATGATAATTTATAATGCACAGTACCCCAAGGATTCAAAACTTGAAAGGTCAGAAACACCTTCAATATGGAATTCAATCTTGTATTTGATTATTAAAAAAACACTTCATTTACAGCAGAACCACAGTTCAATCAACCAAATACTGATTTATTAAGCTCTAATATAACGTGGTTTCAAATAGCATTCAAAACTTTTAAGGTCAGAAACACTTCCATTCTGGAACCCAATCTTGTATCTGAATATAAAAAGACCACTCCATTTACAGAAGAACCACAGTTCAACCAACCAAATAGCCATTTATTAAGCTCTAATATAACGTGGTTACAAATAGAATTTGACAGACATACAAACTAATAAATTGTTTCAAATATAGTATGCTTGTCACAATATCATTGAAACAAGCCATTGAAATGGGACTAGAACACCTGATTCGGATGCTAGGAAACCTCATTGATGAAATGAGAAATGCAGCACATACGCACTTATAGAAAACCATAACAAACCCTACGCTGAATCAGATCGATCCCCGCACCTTCTTTACGATGGGAAGAAATAGCTTGTGCTGACAGTTAGGGCAATTAATAAGAAATAGAACCCAGGAAGAAAAATAGCTTCATTATCGCTTCAAAGCCATATTAATTTCAAAAGAATACTGCATAAAGCGCCCAACGATCTAATTACCCTAGTTGCAAAATATATAAACGATTCATTGATGTAACATATAACTCACCGTTGCCATAGATCATAGATGACCTAGATTTAAAACTAATAATACTCTTAAGAGAGCACATTTTAGTTCCACCCCATATACTGAAATTCAGGCTCATTATCATAAAATAGAAGTAGGGAATATAACGATAGAAATAATAAACCGGCTGGCATCATTTATTTATTACGCCATAGGCGGTCCCCTATTGGAATTGATGGGTTAATCAAATTTTTAATCAAAAATTTTAATTTTATGGTTAAGAATTGAAGATACCGGCATATTCTTGGTCGTCGTCACTAATCACTGGATGAAATTTTGATAAATTAACTTCCTCTCATTTATAAAGACTCATTTATAAAGGCGTACGTTTTTGTGTTTACTTTTTTACATTTACTTAAATATGTCTAAAAAATTAACTGTTGACCACCAAATTGCCACGTTAACTGATTAGCTTTTAATTGTGCTTAAGAGAATAATCATATGTCAGCTCTTATTTAACTAGATTGGCAGGTGTCCAGGGAGTGAAAAGATGGCGCATTCGCCTCCCCTAACCACTACTCCGTTAAGTGGATCAAATTGCATCACCGTGGATAGCCGCCATTACATTACTTGTCATGCCTTATTGCGTTGCAACTCTAATATTGGACAGATGCTTCATTTCGATTAAATATGAATGTGAAGCGTGTCTGCAGTGTCTACCATTTCAATTAAGAGTCTGCATTTCAATTATATGGATGTGAAGCGTTTCTACCATGTCTACCATTTCTACCGTGAAGCGTGTCTACCATTTCTATGTGAATGTGAAGCATTGCTACTGTGTCTACAATTTCTATCGTGAAGCGTGTCTACCATTTCTATTTGAATGTGAAGTGTTTCTACTGTTTACCATTTCAATTAAGAGTACACATTTAAATTATATGAATGGTGCATTGTGGAAGGATGAAGGATGGCGCCTTAGCTTCCTCTACCCACGACTCGACATACATTACGTTCCTTCTGTCTAATGCCTCAGAAGGGATGATGAATTTAAATAAGCCGACCTCGTATATTTTGAGCCCAACGACTTGAATGAATATAGTATTGTTTTGTATTGATATATGGAATTGAAACAACATGAACAAACCGTGACAAATCCCTTCTACCATGAAAAATATTCCTTCTACGCTCCTTCCCATGCCTTTTCATCACCGTCTTGTAAAGGTAAGCTTGTAGTTCAAAGTATTATTTATATCCAATATTTATAAATTCAATGGCTTTTCTCATGCGTGGAATTGATATATGATGTTGAAACAACTAGAAGAAATCTCATCTTACGTTTGCTTTTTGTGATTCATTCAATCCGGCGTTGGATAAACATTAATGGAGGGTGTAAAATTCAGATTGGACCAGACAAATGGAACCACAACAAGTACCAATTTGGACTCCCCTTGTTCTATAGGAATCGCTCCTCAACCATTTGAACCCAATGAACCAACGACTCGTATGGAGATTGATAGCGAGCAACAACCACCAAACCTAATTTTTTTAGCATGCTTTTTTCTGGTGTTCTGATAGGGGTTTATTATATAAGGTCTTCACCTTCAAATTTTGTGACCATGTACATTGGTATTTTTGAGACAGCATTGAAATCTTAAATTTTTTTGAAGGACGACACCATGAGAAACTAGATAAATCATTTATATGTACTAAGGTTTTAACCGTCTTTGTGTACATGTGAACATTTTTATAAATTAAATTTCTCCATTTTTGGAAAAACAAAATTTGTATTTGCTTGACTTTGTGCTACTTCAAATCAAATGCCCAGATGTAATAGTATTTTCATATGTAATCGTAAAACTCCAATTAAATTTATTAGGGTTAAGGTTATTATGATTAAGGTACGATGGTTACAATTATTATGATTAGGGTATTAGTATGAATAATGATATATATTAATTACAAACTGAGTTCAAATTCATATTTAGTGATTAAATTTGTTGTTTGAGGTTGAGTTCGGTTGTGAGGTATTTGTATCTACGGCTGTAGAATTAATTTTGAGGGAAAACTCCTCCAAGACATTGTGCGCAATGCTTGAAAGAGTGGTCTTCCTTTTTGTTTGATTAAAAAATCTTTAGTCTTTTGTTGGATTATATTTTAAATTGTGCGCAATGCTTCATAGAGTGGTATTCCATTTTGTTTGATTACAAAAGATTGAAATTTGTATTTAGTAATTAAATTTGTTGTTTGAATTTGAAATTTGTTGTGAGGTATTTGTATCTGGGCCACAGATTTGATTTGCCATAAATTTGATTTCTAGGACAAGACGCTTCGCGCACTGATTCATAGAGTGGTCTTCCATTTTGTTTGAATATAAAAGTTTATTTCTCTTTCTTGCATTATTTTTTAATATATCTTCGTCCATTCTATTTGAATATACTCTTTTTAGACAGACATATTAACACTTTAAAATGTCTATCTCTCAATGGTTTTTTTGTCAATTCTTATGTTCATAAAGTTTTAAAAATATTCAGAAAGTGTTGAAAATATTCAGAAAAATGGTATATCTCTTTCACATAGTATATTTCTCATCTGTGTATTTTCATTTAAAAAATTTAATAAAACATTTTGAATAATTTAGGAAATACTTTGAGAAATATTTCATAAAGTGTTGAAAATACTCATAAAATGAGTGCGCCTGTTTTGAGAAGACGAGCTAGTAAGTTCTCGTTGTTCGTTGATAACTCTGTGTGTAACATTTGGAGCTCGTAGTTCCCTGATAACTATGTGCGTAGCACTCGAAGTGCGTGCAACAAGGGTTCCCGAGAGGGGCAATTGAGCCGATCTACCATCATCATCATATCACTCAACCGTCCTCGTCCCCATCCTTTATCAGGGAGATGGATCTTTGCTTCTCATATATTCATAAAGTATTAAAAATATTAAGTAGCTTGTTTTTCCTTTAAATATATTCATAAAGTTTTTTAAAATATTCATAAAGTATTAAAAATATTAATAAAGGAAATATATTGTTTATTTATAAAAAATTTACATTGCTTTATTGTTTATTTATAAAATACTCTAATAAATATTTATTACTTATTTTATGAAATATTTAATAATCTTAATGTTATAATATTAACATTTTATAATCTAATTTTAATCATTATAATCCATAAATACATTAATAATAAAAATATATTCATTGTTTATTTATGAAATACTCTAATA
>JZKD02S1644031.1:1601396-1631573 GCA_000966675.3 Picea glauca
ATGGCCCCCCTCGGCCATGAGGGGGAAATTTTTTCATAATTTAAGATCAAAAAATGCCAAGAATCATGCAATTTTGCTACTTCAAATGCAAGGATGCCCCCAATCTAATATAAAGTAAGAAATTAAATCTTTTTGTTTCAAAATTTTCACTAAAAGCAATAATGAATTTTGTTAAAACAAAGAAACCCAAACTAGTCTTTTCAATTGCAGAAGAAAAGGATATTTCAAATCATAAGAAAATGATAAAGACCAAGAAAACTCAACTTTCAACCAATCACTGGTTCTTAACTAATCAAACACACTCAGATTTCTAAGTCAGAGAGAATGGTTTTACCAAGAAAAGTCAAGAAATGAAAGTCAAGTCCAAAAAGACAAGAAAAGTCTTGAAACCCTAAGACTGTTCATGCACACAAGCAAAGACAAGAAAGATATCAATCAGCGGTCCAAGAAACTCATAAGAGGCAATCAAACTGACCTGGGCAGTCAGAAAGACCAAATCTTAAAATCAAATTTTTGAAACAGAGTGTTCGCAGGCAAGCAATGTAACACAGTGCGAGAATCACTGATTCTCCCAGGTGAACCTTTAGCAAGGTGCGAGAACCTCGCACTGAAATATATAGGCAGGGTGCGAACCCTACCAGTTCTCGCAGGCTGCAATGAAGTGCAGTGCGAGAATGCCTGGACTTAATCAAAAAATTGAAAAATGAAGCAAATTTCAAAAAGACTTCTGGACCCAGAAGGTCTGTCAGGATATCCTGAAGACTCAGAGACTGATAGGACAGGAGAAAAGTGAAACTAGAGAAAATGGCCACATAAAATCATTAAAAGCCACAAAGAAAAAGGGATGCTTCCCAAGTGGAGTCACCAATTTTGTTTTAGGATAAATCCGTAAGTGCGGACACAAACCGATCTCCCTAGATCCACCTGGATCTAGAACAAAGCAAGACAGAATAATACTCTTTCCCTAGATTTTGAATATTGAATGAACTAAGAGGCAAGAACAAGGAACATACCTTATTAACGCTTCCATTGGTCTTTGTTTCTCCTGCTTTGCTCCAATGCTCTCGTATAGTTAAGACCAAAACAATACAAACCAAGTGGAGTGAAGAAAGCAAAATCTATTCAATAGTGAGTCTATGTATATGATCAAGGAGTTATACAATAAAGTGAAATCAGCTTTATGGGAAAGGGACATATTACTGTATTATATTGAATGGAAAGTAAAATTTACAACCTGATCCTTGATGTTGCAAACCTCCTTTCGATGGCTCCTACCTCCGACACACACACTTGCTCACTTGCATGAAGAAGATCAACTACTTTGGATGAACTTGTTGGAGTCTCCTTGCTGCTGTAGCATTAGTCCTTCACACAGTCTTTCACCAATTCTCCAATGTCTCACTTAACCTTGTTTGCTTATAACCTTTTCCATGAGAATCCCCTCAATATATAGGAGAGAATGAATTGGTTACTTGGATAAGAATGATCCCAAAATATCTGGGAATCCAGTACTAAGATAACCATTCGAATGCCATCTCATCCTTCTAGAAGATTCCCTTTTAGAAACTTCGAGAATCCATCTTTTTCCTTGCTTTAGAAAGTGTTCGCACCCTAGCAGTTATACACAGTGAGAACCCCTCACACCCTGGCTTAATGCAGCCTGCGAGAATCATGCATTCTCGCAGGAAAATATATTACCAGCCTGCGAACCTTCCTCAAAAATGATATTTCTGGAAAGAGAAGAAAGTAACTTTTCTCATGAAAAAGTTCTTATGGAGAGCCTGAGTACACCATCATTAATACATCATCATGAGGACCAAAATCATGGGTAACACCAGGCGTAGTGTGTTGGCGGAAAATCTAGGTGTAGGGCGTTGTCGACAAATCCAGGTAATTTTATATGGTTTCTTATTTAAATTTGTTTCACACATAAATTTTTAATGGTTTCTTATTTAAATTTGTTTCTCACAGAGTCCATATGGAATCTGTTCCATTCGAACATACTGTGTGGTATCATCATGTTAATGACAAAATTTGATGTTCACTCTTACTCACTAAACAAAATATTTATGATGTTTCAATATTTATAGTTTTTTAATTTACATTTACTTAAATTAATAACTTTGTAAATTTTAAGTTAAAAAAAAATCATGAATATGGATTTTTATTAAATAAAAGAAGTTTTTATTTGGTGAATAAATTTAGATTAGTAATAGAATTTGGATTCAATATTGTTTAAATATTAGTTAGTGGGAATCTGTGTCATTCAGATAGAGTTCCATATGGACTATGTGCCATTGTGACAGAGTTCCATATGGACTCTATCTGAATGGCACAATGTCCATATGGACTCTGTCTCGAGTCTCGAGTCTCTCAAAATCATCCAATAATTTTCCATGGGATAAAATGGTAATTAAGACATCCTTCCAAGATGAATTATGTCAGAGGAACCATCCCACAGAATGATATCACACAACATTTTCCATTACACTTTCCTTCGTGCTTGGGGATACAACAAAAGGTGCAACGCATGAGTTTGGATAGATTCCATATTTGCATGATTGTTTGGTAGAGCCTATTTGTACATGCCTTTGGTGTTTTTCTCCTCCTTTTATATCTACTCTCTCTGAGACTCTTTGGTGGGATGTTTTAATATTTTTTAGAACGATACTTGTTTAATGAACATGGTTGTTTGATGATGTGAACATAATAACTATAAATATAATACATGATATACTTTTATATAAATAAATAAAAAATGAATATACAAAATTTAGTGATGTGAACACACTAACTGTAATATGATATACTTTTATATAAGTAGATTAAAAATTTAGTATAGAAATGTAAGAGGAGATTCTTAAATTCTATAAGTTATAAAGTGGATGTAGAGTGATCACCTTGAACGAAGTCTCCTATAAATTGTAATAAAATACACTTATGATCATTTTATAAATTATCAATGAAGTTGCAATAATATCATAGACAATAATATGTTAGTCCACCCACTACCTTGAAGATATGGATAAGTCATTTTAGGAATTATCATTGAAGTTGCAATAACATGTTAGTCCACCCACTACCTTGAAGATATGGATAAGTCATTTTAGGAATTATCATTGAAGTTGCAATAACATTATAGACAATGATATGTTAGGCCATCCACTATCCACCCACTACCTTGGAAGATATGGATAAATGATTATTAGGTATAGGGACAAGTCTAGGATGAATGTGATGGAGCAATACGTTCTTATGACAAGAGTATATATATAGAAATAATTATATGTGACCATTGATTTTCTTCTTGAAAGTTGTTTTTCTTATATTCTTGTATGAGTAAGTTGTTTATTTGTGTTGATGCATGTTTGGATATACTCATTATTTAAAAAGAGTAACATTATGGAAGTTGTGATTGCATTGTGTACAACATGATAATAAATATTAATCTAAATAAATCTAATAATTGGGATTCAAATTTACCCAAAACTGTTAAAATTCCACCTACATATTGATTTTTTTTTATAGTGTTTTCCACAAAATTCTAAAACTTACATCTTTAAATTCTCAAAAATTGGCCTAATAAAAAAAGATGACTCACAAAACATAAAACCTTATATTTTTAATGGAAGATATGCCCATTGTGGGCTTCTTGTTTGACTTCTTCATTGATTTCCATAGTTGTTTTCTCGTAATCCATATCCACTTGACCTTGTTGTATTGTATCATCCTCCTCGACAACTACAATGATAGACCCAATTGAGACTTTTCAAGGTGTAGTCAATGAGTGAGAGCTCCTAGATAAACCCAAAATCAATTGGTACTGCATGTTGTGGTCTACTTTAAGTTTCTTTATTTGTTTTCCCTGGATGCCCACCCTTGCTTTTAATTTTTCATTTTTAACTAATTGAGCTTCAAGTTGAGAGGGGATCCTATTGTTGAGTTGACGAACCTCAACTTGGAGGTCCTCTATTTGGTGTGCTAGATATTTATTTTAACCCATTGGAGATCCACTATTTCACATGGATCACAATGGATAATGTGGTGGTGACCCTCCATGATAAGGGGATTTAAACATACAAGAATAGAAAATTAGGAAGAATCGAGTAATAACCACCCACAACACAAGAGACAAGATGACCCAAAACCCACCACTAAGTGTAGGTTAGACTGACAATTCCAATGCGCATCAGAGACTAAAAAAGGAGTAAGAAGAGAAATCACCAAATTGTTTGCTATAAAACTCCAACAAAAGCTAGGAGGAACCACAACAATTCCACCTTTTTCAAACAAACCAATTGTAGATCTCTTTAAGTCCAAACTTGGGCTAGGCTTGTAGACATGGATGAAGAGTATGGGGAAAGGAGGTATTGTAGTAGTTAACTTTTTTGTCTCATTTAAGAACAAATTATATGACTTGAATATGTCCTTTTTCTCCCTTCTAATTTAAAATATTATTTTCCACATTCATTGGGGTTTTGGCAAGTCACTTTGAGCATATTCGCTTTCCCATCATGATTTAGGAGTCATTTGGAGAAAAAAAATGTCAAGTTAAATATTTGTGGTCATTTTATATTTCATTCTAGTCCATAAAGGGTCACACCTATAAATCTATTCCAGGGTACTCTAGTGCACAATCCATTCCTCCATGATCACACTACCTATTGTAAAAGTTAAGTATCGCTCCTTCAAATGTTGTTTTGATTCGAGGTTAAGTATCACTCTTTCATCTTAATTTATGCTTGATGATGGATGAAATATTCACTTAAAATGTTGTCTGCAAAAGATGTGTCTAAATCTACCCCATGCTCTACTAATAATGAAAGTCGATGATGCATTTGTATTACTATGATTAAAACCCCATATAGACTCATGTGAATGGAAAAATTCCATATGGACTTAGTGAAAATCTTAACTTAATGAATGTTTTCATAAAAACATTTACGATTACTTCAATGAAAGATATTCATTCTAGAGTGCAAATTGCTATAATGAATTGCGTAGGGAACTCTAGTTAATTTCTTATTAATGAAATTGCATCACATGCTCCTCAATTTACTTTCACCATAATTCAGTGGGGAAGCCTTGATCTCATTATAGATTGACCAACTTTTAGTTATCTCATTCAAGACACCCCATACTTATGAAAATTTTAGTTCTCTCATTAAGCCACCCCACACTTATGAAAATATACGCACAATTTTGTTTTTGTTGGTTTCTTTAATAATATATGCCTATGCCTTTAACTTATCTCATTCAAGCCACCCCATACTTATGAGAATAAAATCACAAATTTATATGGACCAATTTCTTCAATATATGCCTGTGCTTTCAATTTGTTAAAAATATATCAAGTATTTTTTCATTTACTTGTTTTTTTCTTCGATTTATACTTTTATGCCTTGAAGTTACATTATAACTTATGTTTTTGTTTATTTGTTGTTTTCTTCAATATAAGCTTATGCCTTGAAGTTGTTCTTTTGTTTAGGCCACCCCATACTTGTGAGAATAAAATCACAAATTTAGATGTCAGTTTCTTCAATATATGCCTATGCTTTCAATTTGTTAAAAATATATGAAGTATTTTTTCATTTACTGGTTGCTTTCTTCGATTTATACTTTTATGCCTTGAAGTTGCATTATAACTTATGTTTTTGTTTATTTGTTGTTTTCTTCAATATAAGCTTATGCCTTGAATTTGTTCTTTTGTTTAGGCCACCTCATACTTGTGAGAATAACTCACAAATTTATTTGTAAGTTTCTTCAATATATGTCTATGCCTTGAACTTGTTTATACCTTATGTTTTGATTTTCTTGGATTTTGAAAGTATGGATCGAGGTGAGTCATTGGGACGTGAGTCTCCAAATATTCCTCACAAACACTCGAGGCTATCCAATGAAGGAATAAGAGGTACCCATAGCTCTACAGAGACACCTAGGTCGTTAGAGACCCCTATTTCAGCAAGGTATCGTAGTCAGGTTGGGACAGCTAGTGACATAAGGTAGTCTAGTGGAAGGAGGAGATTATTAGATGAATCAATAAATAAAGCATTGGGACAAAGTGCTCGAGATACAATTGGGGATTCAAATTTTTAAATAGTTTGAACATAAATACCCCCTGTGTCGGAGAATGTAGAGACCCCATCACATCAACAACATATATTTGGTAAATTTCTTCTATTTTTGTATTTTTTTTTAATTTTGTTGTGTCTATTTTTTATATGTTTCTTATGTGTTTTTGTTCAATGTTGTGAATATTTTCAATTGTTTCTTTGTGCAAAGGATTGATTTTATCATGGGTTCGATAATGAAAGAGAGAGTGAAAATCATGCATAGTCTAATGTTCATGTAGAGGGTGAAGGTGGATCAAGGAGACATTAAAAAGAAAATGAAGATTACACCCCTACAATCACCTATCCCTTGGATTTTGGTGAAGATCTTCCTTGGGAAGGAAATGTTGAAGCAATGACGCTCCAACGATGTTCATCCCATCATGCTAAGATGGAGAATGATCTCATGCATATGGAAATCCCTGTAGAGAGAAAGCATAGCTTGGAGATCGTTTTGCATTATTTGCAAAAAATTATTAATGTATATCAAAACCTTGGGCCAACTTCTGATACCTTCATATATTTTACGAGGAGACGGAATTCAGAGGTGATGGGTTGTGATAAATGGGAACTAGTACAAAACAAAGTTTCAAAAGAGGAGGCAATTTAAATGTTTAATTTCAAGAAAGTTACAAAGCGAACGATGTTGAAGGTACAGTATTTCAAGCACCCTAACATTGTAGGACATCTTTATAACAGATTATTGGCATCATATGGGAGGTTTCCATGGAATGATGAGGTACAAATTTACTTTGCTATACTTTTCTATGTGAAGTTTTGTTTGGGCATGCACCCTGATTATACCAGCCTACCATATTGATATTATAGGGTTGTAAAGGTTAAATATATGATCGAAAAAGGGCATATAGAGATGCATCATTGTTGAAGCCTCCACCACCTTTGGCATCTCCCCCAACAGGGGTATTTTCTTCACATCCAGAGATGAAAGCCACATCACAAGTTGGAAAGGAGGAGAGTACTACAATCAGAGATAATTTAGAATCCATTTTGTATGGTATTGACATTGGTTTGAACCAACAGAAGTCCAATCCACTGATCAGGTGAGTTTTATTGATAAGACAAATGATGAGATATATCCCATGAGTATATACGAGTTACAGGATTATGCAAAAATTTTTCGTGGTGGATGGAAAGAGTTAATTAGGCATGAGGAATCATGAATTGGACCAATATGTGTTATAGTTTGTAATTTTTTCATGCATTCAAGGATAGTTTTCTTATTATTAGATCTAGATACATATAATTGCATTGTTATAAATAATTGATGAGTTACATGTTCATTAATCACAGTTTGGTCAAATGTTAAATGATTCCTCATTAAATAAGGGACTTGGTTCATTGCCTTTAAATTTGGATGCAATGAATCATGTATGTCTTTAAAAATATCCATATCTACACTTCAGTTGTATAATTTCCACACCTTGTTGAAGAATCAATACAAAAAATTTATATCTTGCCATTAATGTGAACTCATTTCTCTAAAATTCAAAGTTTCTTTGTTCACAGATTCCCTTGCCATCTCCCAACACATTGATAGGTTTATCACAGTTTTCATCGCAAATGTTGGGACAATTTCAAGAGGGGGATGATATTGAGGTTGGAACATCACATGTATTTCATTTTTCGAAGTTTAAAACTATGATTTCAAGTGTCAATCATTTAATTTTAATTCATCAAGAATTATTTAAAAAAGTTATTTATGTAAGCAGTTTCCTTTATGGACATATGCAAATTTCAAATGTGTTATAGGCCAACTTGGAGAAGAGAGTGTCAGATAGAGTTCCTGAGAAGGATGAATCCAAATTGGAGAAGGATGCATCCATACCTGAGGATTCATATGTCATGTGTATGTACATTGAATTTGTAAGTTCTATTGTGTTTTTATGAGGAATTTATTATACACACATGAATGCTTAAATTTATTTTTCTACTTTTTTGAAATTTTATGGGTTATATTATAGATATGCACATGATGCAGTTGTCTTTTATTTCTTTCATCCACATCAATGGTTTAGAATAATATATACTTGGGATTTAGACATAACTACATGTACTATCCTTAATGTAGTTGCTAGCTCTATTTTTTTCCTTTTGAAATATGTGCAGAAAAACTTTTTGAGTCCCCTTTTTCTTTCCTTTTGAAATATGTGCAGAACAAATTCAATATCCTTTGCCTACATTTATTTTGCAAAAAGAGTTCTACATTATTTTTAAACCCCCCCTGTACATTTGTAGTTGAAATACACTTGTAGAAAAATTAAATTTGTGGTTGATCAAATATTCCTTGTATAATATTTTAATCAAGCATTTTCTATTCATTGAAGGGTTAGTCAACCAGTCCCTATATAAATTTACCATCATTTAAAATGGTATATCTTTGGGGAAATAATGAGGAATGTTCAACCACCCCTTATTTATTTGAGTATTGTCTTAAACTCTTCACTAATTTCTTACCAACCATGAACTAACTTATCTAGATTTAAAAAGAATGGGGAAGGTTCAACCACCCCTTATTTCTTTGAGTATTGTCTTGAACACTTCACCAATTTCTTACCAACCACGAACTAACTTTTCTAGATTTAAAAATATGATATATACATTATATTACTTATGTTTATATCATGAAGCAAGAATTTTTGAAAGAGCATTTGATTATATGAGGACATCTATTGTTATAGAAAGATTTGCCTCACCCTATGCAATCTTGCACATAAGGCCTTTTTCCATTTCCCTATGCAGACTTATCATCCCTGTTTGTAAAATCCATAGCTAAAAATAAATAGTTTTCCACATGTACGCATCTTGCCTACTATACAAAATGCGTATACGCAGGCTACTCGACTACAGCCCGTGTACATCGATATTTGTGCCAAAAAATGAAAAATAATGTCAGGTTTCCATGTCACGACAAGAGATCTATGATCCTTGGACTTCCATATACTAGAAACGTTCTGAATCGACCCTTCTGTTCTAGTTTGAAGGCTATAAATGGGCCAATTCTGAGCTATGGAAGAGGAGAAAGAATTCAACTTTAAGAGCAAAGTTACTCTGGAGAAATTATTTACTTCATATTGAGTCTTCATCCCTTTGTCCTTTAAGTCTGAACATAGTGTTCAACCCCCAAGCTCTTCCCTTATTGATTGAGAACCTCATTGCTTCTCTATTATGAGATTGCCTTTGGTGGAGGATTGAAGTGGTGGAGGCCCAGCTGGAAGGAACTTAGTTTCTTGGTTCTGAACCATGCCGACACAAAAGTCTGTAACATTTTCACTTCTTTTGACCATATATCAATAGAAATACCCTTTTCTCATCCAATTGATATCCTGCAAATATATTGAATTGCTATTCCATGGGCATATTTGTCATGTTTATTAATGGATTATGCTATTGAATGTGCTAACATCATATAATATCACTGTATGCTTTATTTTCTTGGTTGTTGAGGATGAGTTGCAGGTATATTGCTTTGGTTAAAGTGCTCAATGGTGGACTTCATCGAACGTCTCGATGAGGTAGGCCTTTTATCTTGTCCTGATAGCATATTTGTTTTCATAGCATACTTGAGAAGAGAGTTGATTTCTGCAGTCATTTCTGTCTGTTGTGGTTTTCCCTAGCCATAGAGAGATTTTCCTCGTAACAGAAATGGCGACCATACTGGGGATTGAATCTTCATTCTTAGGGTTTGGAGTACTTTTCTCCTTAGATTTATCTTGTACCTATTGTGTTTCTTGTCGTATCATCTCTTAATAGCCTCTGTTCACTCTGGGTCTGAGTTTTCATCCTTCTCCCTTGCCTGGACTTGTTTTTTGAAACATATACTCATTTTTTGCCTTGACAGTAGCGTACATATGCAAGCTATTGTAACATACCCAACCACCCAGAGTTCAGGCTACGTTACCTTAAACAGGATGCAACACACCCAACGACCCGCAGGCTAGGTTGCAACCCCAAGACTCAGTTCTCTGATCCAAATGTGAAAACAAAGGACTTCTCAACAATCTTAGAAGCATGCACACCATATTCATAAGACAAGATCCATGTCATAGAATAAAAGAGATAAACAATGTGCCATGCACAACAAATAACCAACAGACAGGCACATTAGAATACATATCTCAAAGATAATTAAATACACAACAACAGATATTAAACAGAAAATATAGAGAGCACTTATCTTTGCAAGCAAACATTCACCAACTGCTTGCAGACCAAGGACATTCCTCCCAACCATAGACGTTGATGTTCATTTACTCTCAACAACAGGTCACCCCCGATCTAGGGCTATGAATCCATAAGGACAGGTCCTAGGCCAAGTCTAAATAAACAGTAGTTGGCTAAGTAGCTCTTAGGTTTCCCAACCTCACAACAATCCTAATTTCCAGCTCTCTTTCCCCCTCAACCTGTACAACCCCAAGAAATGAACACCTTTCTCTGCCATACAGTCCCTAAGGTTGCTCCATTTCTCTCTAGGGCTCTAGTGCTACTGGTCAGGAAATCTCCCTACTGGGAATTCCAAGGACTCTCATTTGTGGACAGTTCCATCCGAACTGCCACCAAGTTCATGCACACAAGCATCCATTCCCTCCAGGAATGATCAGTAAATCATTACAACCATTCCTCGATGGCTCTCCTCTTCTTTCCATTCGTTTCCATGCTCAACCCAAGAGCACACAAACTAGAAGTAGTGAGTGAAGAGGAAGAAGAAAAAGTGAACCAGTGTGAAGAGGATGATCCAAGGGAAGAAGGACCCCAAAACATCCCCCAAGGGATGTTTAAATAATTACATGAAGACAAGAGCCACATGGACTCCCTCCCAAGACGATCATGTAACACCCTCTTCTCCATAAAATCAATTATGGGTCAATAAAATAATAATAACAAGACTTAGCCCCTCAAGCCCCCTCTCTCATGGAATCATATCCCCCTATCTCTTTTGTCCTTGTCGGTCTTGTAGACAATGGTGTATTTTATTAATGTATAGGAAGTGTTACATTTCCTAGGCACTCTGGCCCCTTTTCAACTTTACCAGCTCACCAGCCTAAGTCATATTTACATAATACATTATAGTTTATAAGGGTTAGAATCGGGATGTTACATCCCCCTCCCCTTATTTTGGCACTGTCCTCAGTGCACAACACCATTCCAATGTTATTAACATTACAATTCCATGCCCTCTGGCCTTAATTCACACAGGCAATCCAACCCAATCTTATATCCATAGGCACTCTGGCCTAAAACAAGTATGCATATGCATTTTGACCCAAAACATGTATGATGATCTTCATAATTTATATTTCTGGCAGCATTTCCAACCAACAAGCTCTCCTTCCCTCTCATCCCTGCACAACCCAAATAAATGAACCCCTTTCTCTGCCATGCAGTCCCTCAGGTTGTTCCACTTATCCCCGGGATGTCAGTGCACTCGGCTAGGAAGTTTCATATTTGTGGGTTCCAGAACTCCAATTGTAGCAAGTCCATTGGAATTTATTCCTTCCATTCCTTTGTCATTTAGTTTCTCCAACATCATCTTATTTTCTCTCATAGTCTGGTACTTTTATAGATCTTCAACATTCATCGTTTTCCTAAAATATTTCAAATGAGCGAGCATTTCAGTTCAATATTTGTGCATAAAATTCTCATTCTTTCTCATATTGTAAGAGTAAATTTTCATAATCCAATACAATACTTATCTGTGTGGTTCATGGATCTGCATCCATATGGTTGTCTCGTTAACTTGGCTCATTTTTTTCCCCTGACATACCCATTTTGTGCATGACCCCAATCAAGAGCTATCAAAGTATCCTCTTCCTTGTGGTCACTCACCTTCCAGGCCCAGGCTCAGGCATCCCCTTCTCTGTTATGCAGTCCCTCAGGCGATCCATCTTGCCTGACCAAGGTTCTCTTGCACAAGAAGATTTCTAGGGACATAGGTTTCTCATGTAAAAACAATATCCTTTTCCATGCTTTGCATCTTGCATATCCAACATCTCATCCGTATTATACACATACACTCATCATGAGATATCATTATAACCATTTCAAACATAAATGTCAAATCTGTTTTATATAGGAAAATAAACTTTTCCAAGCATGATCTTTCTTCTCATAATGGTTGGTTCTGTAGCTGTAGATATCAGTCTTCCTTATGGGCTTATATCCCTGCCATATCCAAGACCATTCTACCTGCAATTTCTTCAATTTACATTCGGCCAAAACAATTCGTCAGTAATTATCAAATCATAATTCCCAAAACTGTTTTATATAGGAAAAATAAACTTCTAGACATGAGCTTCTGCTCATAACAATTTGACTCTTGCAACAATAGGCATTGGTCTTATGTATGGGCTTACAACACTGCCATATCCAAGACCCCTTTCCTCCTCCAATTTCAACATTCCTCATCCAAACAAATTGTCAATATCTCATGTACAAGATATATATTTTCATGGCAATGATTCAAAACAAAATCACAAAGTGCTCTCAGAATTGTTTACAAATATAATTTAATTACTTCTATTAATCCAACTATCGATTGGAATGAACTTATCATTACATACACATGTATTATCAGTCACACAAACTTTTCATAATGCAACAGTTAATAAGATAACAATCAATGTGTCAATACCCATGGTCACATCTATACAATGCATCCATGCATTGACTACATAATACCACATAACTATATGTATTCCACCATGATGAGTTGGAAGTTCTGGCCAACGATTCAACACATCATCCACACACTTCCTACTGCTTGCCTAACTATTTGGTTACCTTCCTTTTCCATCCAAACACAACACCAAGAATATAATCCTTAAGTGCTCTTCAGTGTTGGCAAAGAGGTTGCAATCCAAACATCAGATATACATTAGATACCATCGATCACTCACATAGAGCTATGGCCCTTCCATATCCAACCATATTATGGTCTCACACATGACTAGCTCTATGGATATTCATTGTTATATAAGGAGTATGTCTCCTGAATTAACCAATCATAACATAATATGCAACTTACATTTTATCTAAGTTCATTCTAGCATCAACAACACTTACACACTCTAGGCCTTCGACCATTACATATCAATTTAAATACTAAAAATTAACTGAGGGAATTCTTACCTGGATCCCCTTCAACATGTATGCATCAACAGAAACTAAATGCATACCTGCCAAGTTGTTACCAACCTACTTGTTGTTTTCTAACCAACTGATATTTCTAGAAGCTCACAGACTTCCCCCTTCCTCATTTTCATCACCATTCCTGCCATCCTCATGGGTCTTCACCTCGATGGAAATTATAAGCAACAACAACATCCACATATTTAACCTTGTTGTATCATTTTTACTGAATACATAATCCATCCTTTAGTCATACTCAAACATTATTTCATAATAACAGACTATTCTAAGTTCACCAACATGTTATATGCATATCCAATCATGTACATATGAAAAATTACACATCCATATGCACCAAGAATTTACTGTCAACATGCCTACTAATGCATATGCAATTTAACTTCATTGTATGCTTCATGCACTCTAGTGAATTTTTGTTTGAATTCACTTATTTATTTATCTATTTTTGTTGTAGTTGGTTGTCCTTGAATTCCTTTAGATCCTTGATTCCTTGTGTGCTCCCATTCTTCTCATATGCACTATGGTTCCCTGGGTCTGAACACTTTTCCAGCCATGTTCCACCTGGCCATTCTTTCCCACTTAGTACCATTCCCCAATGGAAATCAATTTTCATTCAGTGCCACTTTTGAAGTGAGAGAGCATTCCAATTCCTCTGCATTGCCATCTTGCTTCCACTGTGAACTCTGATTTAATCTTTTAGACAGTAGACAAGTCATATCTAACAAATCCTTCCCTAGAACTCCTATGCTTGACACATAGATATTATTCACACACCACCTCTTAAGCTCTTTGTTTCCTTCCACATCAAGCTTGCAACTGTCTACAAATATCTACCTTCAAGGCTATGGAGCCTTACTTTTCCTTTCTATGCCCATTAATGACATTATTCACCTGCTAGCTTCATGTCCCATGTGATGATTCTTTCTTTTGTAGTACCTCATCCAACTTTTGTAAGCAAAGTCATGCCTTCATGACCCTAACATCTGATCCTATTCTTGAATTGATCTGGTTATACCTCTAATCCTAATAAACCTACAAGAAACCATCTTGTTAGAGCTATACGTATCATACAAAAATTGTCAATTAAATTTACAGGTATCTTTTCATTTAAATGATAATATTATTCTTTAATTAATATCATTTTTCCTTTTTATCCTTTATTCATAATGCTCATGCATTAACTCTTTTTTAATCATGATTGTGTGTCAGTTCTTTTGTCTTCATGAGTTGATCACAGACATGGGTCGACTCATTATATCATACTCATGCTTTTGTTGTGTTCTCAGTTCACAAACAGATCATATTTTGACCCTTTATCAATTCCCTATATTATTCTAGTGTTAACTCTTTGTCGAATTAAATATTTATGAGGCACTTCCTTCAAACCATTTACATATGACCAGATGTGCAAAACCACAAGCTTATTGATTTGAGGGTTGCCTCTTCTTTTCCCTTTGTTTCTTAATGCAGACCCCCTTCTCCTAAGGCTGCGCGACCTCCCGGTCAAGGTTCTTCAATCCCGAGCTGAATTAGATCTCCAAAACCTTGATGGCTTCATTATGTATCTAAACACAGGCCCTTCCGGATTTCTGGTGCAAGTTCGATGGCCCCTGCGACCTTCTCCTTCGCCCTTGTGAAAAATTATTAGATTTGGCGCTAGCTCCTTTTTCTCTTGGCCCCTCCTTATATGTGACCTTAGGTAGTGACCTCACACAGACGTGCGATTGCGGCCACGCTCAAAGGTGGTTTGGAACCAAACTACTTTTCGCCCCACAATTCACCTCGAGCCACCACATGTCCTTTTGCCAAAACCGTGGTGTCGATTGCGGCCCTCCCTTGACTTCGTAAAGCTCGAGCACCTCCTGTCCCCGCAATGTGAGGTGACCTTTGAACTCACGATTTTGACGGTGCTTCTAAATGGATGATCGAGATCTACCTCTTGGGAACCAACAGTTCAGATTTACCTCTCCCGGATCGACGGTTGTGGTCGTTTCAAAATTATAGACTTCAGAATTCTCAAATCTCAAACTTTACTTCCCTTAAGATACATGGGATTCTGCCACATGTCCTTTTGAATCAGACAGTGGGGAATTATTTCGGATGATCTGATGATCGACGTTTACTTCGGGTCCTTACTCGGAATCCACAGCTTCATGCCACCTATTCTCCTGATCTGATGGTTCAGGTCTACTTCGGACGATCTGACAGTTGACGTTTACTTTGGGTCCTTACCCGGAATCCACAGCTTCATGCCACCTGTTCTCCTGATTTGACGGTTCAGGTCTACTTCGGACGATCTGACAGTCGACGTTTACTTCGAGTCTTCGGGCTTCGAGAGTTTCAACTCTCAACTGAAAACTCTCGGAGTAATTTCTCTGTAGTCCACGATCATTTGCCACATAGCGAAATATTGTAAGTGGACACGTGGTCCAATCAGGCGGGTGACACGTGCCACGTCCTATCTAACATTTCAATCATCCACATGCTCAAAACTTACTAACACATGGTGCACATCCCATGTGTCCACGTCATCCCCGGTGACGTCTGCAAGCCACATCACTTCAAAAATTTCGGGGTCCATATCACCTCCTAGTGATGTCATCGTGCCCCACCACTTCTGCTCTTCAGGCTTCGGGACTTCGGGAGTTTCCACACTAGCACACTTCCAATTCTCTCGAACTCTGATTTCTAGAACTGGTCAAACTGCCACCATGTGTCTCCCTTATCGGATGGCCCATATTAACCCTAGACTTCGAGACTTCATAAGTTACTGCTGCAAGGATCAATGGTTGCAATTCCTTCGGGCCTTTGGACTTCGGAAAACTCAAACTTCAACTTTTTTCCGAAATGTTTTTATCTGAAGCTCGCTATCTACTGACTCATGTTTCACACAGATCGATGGCTACGATTTCTTTGGGTCTTTGTACTTCGGAGAATTCATCTCTCAACCTTCTCTTTTCCCCGAAGTGTGTGGATTTCTGCGGTGTGTCCTCCTGGATCGGACGGTTGCAATTCACTTCGGATCTCTGGGGTCCAGAAATCTCAATTCTCAACTTCTCCTTGCTCATCTTTTCCCGGAGTGCTTTCACCCGGAGCACACAATTGGTTGACGTGTGTCCTCCTACAGATCAACGGTCTCCAGCTACTTCTTCTCTTCGGAGGTTCGTCACTCAAGTACTAACATGTCACATCACTACATGTCTTTCAATTTACAGACCCCATGTAGAGTTTAATGCAATTAAATGCTTAAGTATTTGGCATTAGTAATTAACACAAGATTATATCTCATTAGTTGGTCACCCTAGGAGATCTAGGGTTTCTGAATTAGGGTAAACTCAAGGAGGAGACACAGTAATAGTTTGTGAGTAAACACTCAGGTGTGTAGGGAAGGGACAGGGGCAAGAGGGCAGCAAGGGAGATAACAACTAGGTGGGCTAGACTATTTGTTGCAACATTTGTATTTCCTTAGAAGAACCATTATCCTAGGAAGGGAGCCCTAATTTTATTTAATAAATAAAATCATCACATTTTTGGTTTTACTGGGAGGATTTCGCAGCAATGTGTATTGGTTTCTGATGATTTTACTTCAGCAAAATTTTAATGGTTCAGTAACCTAACTATGTTATTATTCAATAAAAGTGTTTTACTCAAAATTAATACTCTAATATTAAGTTTAATTAATACTCTAATATTAAGTTTACATATTTCAAAAATTTTAATGTAATAATAAATTTTACATAAATTTAATTTTAATTTTGAAAAATAAAATAAAAAATACTCTACTTATTGCACATTTTGGTCATTTTAATTTGCTATAATGTAAATGAAAAACACACATTCAAATATCATATAATCCATGTCAAAGAAAAATTTACTATAATGTAAATGAAAAACACACATTCAAATATCATATATTTCATGCCGTAGAAAGATTTGCTATAATATAAATAAATAACACACATTCAAATATCATATATTCCATGCCAGAGGAAGATTTGCTATAATGTAAATGAAAAACACACAATCAAATATCATATATTCCATGTAAGAGAAAGAGAAGAAACCTATTAAAATATCATGTTCGAGAGATTGAATGCAATTGCACAACATTACAAAAAAAAATTATTTATCCATGACACATACTATCTGCAATACAGATAACAAAAGATTTTATTGACCCATGACACTTACTGATAGATCTTGTGTGTTTTGTTTTTTGTTTCTGTCCCCAAGGGTAGGATATTCAAGGTTTCTACATACAAGGGTTTACCTTGTGCTATAGCTCTCTGATATACGTGTGGGGTCTAGCAATAGTGCTCGACCCAATATCTCAGGGAACCAACTAAGGAGGCTAGATCATGCCCTTAGACATACTACTCGACTACCCAGGTACTAGAGAATATGTTCTTGAGTGTTTTTCTCGGTGGAACTATAGCAGTCAAGCGGCCGATTGGTTTATCTATGGAGGGCTTCAAGAGATCTAGGTTGATTTATATATAGGTGTTGTCTGATGCACTACCACTCGAAGGGGTACCAACAGGGGTTACAAGGGTGGCCAACAGATGTGTGCTTAGGTACCACTTGTATGTTCTACGTGTATGACTCCCTGAATGCGTGTTTATGCACGTAACAACAGATCTTTGTAGCTTTAAGATGCCAAAATATGTCTCTACCCTAAAAAAAAATTAACCCACAATTTTTTTGCTGAGAAAGGTGCTCTGATACCACTTGTACTATTCCAAATATAAAATAGTATGCAGAATAGAAATACTTTAACTAGAAATGGAAAAGAAGCAATGATATAATCATAACAATACCAGAATAACACCAAAAAGAGCACTTTGATTACTGATAACAATGTTCACTTGCCTCTTCGAGGGGGAAACTTCCAGCAGAGCAGAGATCTATTACAATAATATACAAGACATGATTTCTCATACCCTCTACTTCTATTTATACCCTATCTATCTTAAATAACTATCTAGAGGAAGATCCTTCTAAAAGTAGAAGATTCTATTAGGCCTTCTTACATTTGAGTTATTCTTCTGTATTGCTAGGCCTTATTAATATTACCCTTTATTACATGGAATTATATTATTCTACCTACATGAGGGGTTAGGGAGGTTAGGTCCCTAACAATGCTTCTTTTTTGTTGTTCTTCTATTTTTGGAATTTCATGCTTTCATCCTTCTCTCATGATTTATTCTTTCGCTCTCTTGCTTTATTCTTATATCTCTGCGATGTCTTCCTCCCACGTGCTTTCCTCCTTCTGTGCACTATCCTGTGGAATGTGTCTTAGTTGCGTGCTACTTTCCTTCCTCTACGCACTTTCCTTATGCTTAGGTTTTTCTCCCAACATTGTATCCAATTTTGTTTGTCCAACAATGGTTAAATGACATAATTATGAAATATAAACATAGGTCATTATGAACCATATATAGAAATGCAATTAAAATACACTGAGAAATTACAATATTGTGAAAGCATGATAGAAATCCATATGAAAACGATAGGCAAGTGAACAATATCAAAATATATAATATAATTTGATAATATTTCACATTCATTATTAACACGCCAAATGGACAAACCCAAAAAATATGTTCCCAATGGTGGAATATTTGACATTAACTAATATGAGGCAAAGTAGCCTAAGCCATCATATATATTTCCAATGGTGGAATGCCATTAATAGAATCCATACTTGGAAGAAGCGGAAAAAAATTTCCACTTTCAATTAGGTCATTGTAATTATCTTGCAATGGAAATTTCAACCCTATGTCACGTAACATGGAAACATTATTGATATTTGTTGGGACACACAAGCTAATCATCAAATCATACACCATGAGTGGAACTTGAGTGTTATTGCACATAAGTACTATCCCATGGACTATACGAAATGGAATATACCGAGGACATATTTTATTTATATATGTAGAAAGATGTTGCAAAAAATTCCATTTGTATCACCAGTCATCCTCAAAATAGTCCAATGTCCATTCAATACCTGGCTAAACAAATTGAAAATTATCAACTTCTTCAATAGACCAAACAAAGGTGGATCTATCATTGATGAGACATATAAGTTGGTTATTTTATAATTCCAATGACATACATTGTATTTCTGTGATGGGAACAAAAGAAAAATCTCATTGATTATTTAAAACATCCAACCAATACATAGTATACTGATATCGAGCATGGTCTTCGTAATCTTTGTCCAAATACAAGCAATATATTTTACTTTTATAGACCACTGCATCTTTTGGGGGTGTGTGCCACCATAAGAAAGGTATGTCTTCCTCCACACCCTATCAAGGCTACTACAAATGTAATACATTGACTACATTCATTTGTAAATACGTTTCAAAACAACCCATTCATATTTTATGGAACTTAATTTTTCCAATAATGTAAAGAAACCACAATCTCCAACCTATATAGATGCTATATTTTTAAATGTCTTGGTAAATGGATTCATCACAAAGTAATTGTTTGCACAAGAGCATCATGTTGGTAAAGACAACAAAACCATGGATCCAACTGTACTTTCAATTGTATATTTAGAATCTACGAATTGCACAAGAAACCGAGATATGTGGCCATTTTGATTTAGGTATGCTCCAATGAAGTAACTTTCTTGAATATGGACCATAGCAACCTGAAAACCAAAATCGTTGTTGGAATTTCGATGGCATTAAAAAATAAAGGAAGGGGTTTGTAGAACACCATTCGAGTGTTTACAAACTGTTCTAAATCTTTTCAATACCGACAAAGGGAGCTAATAAAGTATCAAATCCAAAATATGAAATCGCAAAGAGCTCCAAACACATGGATCCATAATGATATGAAGAAGTTTCTTTGGAATGCAGTCTAGAAGTCTAGAACATGGAACATTAAGTTAATACAAGCATTAATAGAATTATAAATGTTGTAAATTAATTCCAAGAAATAAGAAAAAAAAAGTAATAATTTAAGCATTTCATATAACATTGCATGAATAATTTCAACATTCAAACATTGCATATAAATTGAACATTGCATATAAAGAATAATGATATTAAGATACCATTTTATATGTGTAAGCTATAAAATGTATGAGTTACCAAGGCTTGCAATGATTCACATGTGCACATATAAATTGACCAATTCAAGTTAATTGAATCCTGCATTATTTAACCATTATTTGATATATCATCCCATATGCACATATAAATTGACCAATTCAAGTTAATTGAATCATACATTATTTGACTATTATTTGATACATGTTCATTGTATTATTCATTATTAGTTACCTTCATTTAATCCAGAGCAAAAAATTAGCATACCCATTACTATGATTCATTCATAGTGAAGCATAACCTTGGACTAGATCCTGATATGTAGTAAAAGAAACCAAATCTACCCACCCTTACTATAACTGAAACAATACTTCATGATTGTAAAATACATACTTCATGATTGTAAAATACAAGCAGTATAGTATTCTAAAAACATTAATAATGTATTAAAAACAATGTATTAAATAAAAAACATTAATAAAATATTAAATAAATGATAAAGTAATACATTAAATGAGTAATAAAGTATTAATAAAATATCGGTTATTAATGTTTTTAATACTTTATTAATATATTTTTAATGGTTTTAATACTTTAAATTAATAGAGTATGATTGATTTAATACTTTATTAATATTTTTATGATTTATTAATACATTATTAAATCAATAATAAAATAATAACTTAAAACATTAATACTTTTCTCATTTATTAATAAAGTGTTAAATCAATAATAAGTAAAAAATTAAGTATTAAAAACAATGTATTAAATCAAAATAATTAATAAAATATATAGAGTTAGGGTTTTAGAGGCATGCACACATTAATGTTAAAGTATCCATGTTAATGTAAATCAATAATAAAGTAATACGTTAAGTATTAAAAACATTAATATATAAAAAACATTAATGCTAATGTTTAATGTTGAGTATTAATGCTAATTAAAGTATTAATGCTAATGTAAATCAATGTTAAAGTATTAATGCTAATGTAAATCAATGCTAAAATATTAAAGTATTAAACCAATGAAATATTAAATTAATAATAAAATAATATAATAAGTATCAAAAATATTAATGTATTAAATAAAAAACATTAATAAAATATTTAAAATTAAGATTAGTGGTTGAAAGGCCTACATACATTAAGTTATGTTTTAGGACGAATAGTAAATTAGGGTTAGGGTTTAGGAGGCATGCATAGATTTTTTAACCTAAATCTATATTCAACCTCACTTAAAGCATTCACCTGTCTTTTAAATCTAGTTTAATAGTGATAAAAAAGTAACAATCAAAATTTTTAAATCCCCTTTGACACACATCCATAGAGATAACAATGAATTAATTAAATTAATGATAAACCATGGCATATTAATCGTGAAAGTAAAACTTGTGTACCCTTCAAATAGTTAATCCCCTCAAAATTTTGTATGCCGCTCTTGAAGTTATAACGAATATTTCCAGAGATGGGGAGGTATAACAGTGCCATATAATATGGCTTTTGAAAACATAGATGCATGCAACATGAGATTTGTGGTGTCAAGTCAACCGATTTGCATTTGCATCCCACACATGGGAATATATTGTTATCCACTCAAATGGTTGAGGCATCTAGGTGAGAATAATAAAAATAAATAAAAAAATACGCCAATGAAAATCAGCAGGGGAACGAAACGGGAAAAGATTGTGGCGCACATTTGGGAATATGGAAATAATACATTAAAAAATATATGTACAACAAAAGACAAGGATCATATTTGATTTACAAATATCATATATTCCATATCATATATGATATAATAATTTTAAAAAATACTACACTGCCTTTTAAAGAATATTTGATCCTTCACAAACGACAAGGATCAAATATCATATATTCTATTCCATGCTAGAGAAAGATTTGCTATAATGTAAATGAAAAACACACATTAAAATATCATATATTCCATGTAAGAGAAAGAGAAGAAACATATTAAAATATCATGTTCGAGAGATTGAATGCAATTTCACAACATTACAAAAGATTTTATTTATCCATGACACATACTATCTGCAATACAGATAACAAAAGATTTGATTGACCCATGACACTTACTACCATCCCAGATCGTCATATTATGGCCACATATTATGGCCATCCCTTTCTTATGCTTTCACAGATCGTCTCAGACTTTGAGTAACCAACATATTTCATCAGCCACCATAGGTGCATGCAAAGCATTGCTTTTGCTTCTTCACTAAGGTTACAACTTTCTTCTTCTTCAACCCATTTTTCATTCAAGAATCTTTTCTCGTCAAGAACTTCTAAATGGAACTCGTCATTGGCAGAGAAGGACTTCATTTCTCCATATGTTCTCAATATTCCCCATTTTTGTCTAGGTTCTGGTCTTTCTACCAAAGCGACAAGGCTTTCTCTGAGTGGCATCGCTATTGTTTTGTTTCTGATTTGAAGTTCTTTGTCCCTTGTAAAGACATCCTCTGAACGATAGAGATGACGTAGGATTCATGAGAATGTGGCCAGTAGACCACAAACTGAGATGACGTAGGCTCCTTCGGAAAGATTTCTGGATCCATAATGACCTCCATCATGTTTTTCATTATAACATCTCTACCGTTTTGTAAGCACTGCTTATATTTTTTAGATATTATAGCTGGATGTTTCTCTAATAATCTCATAGCAGACTCCCATTCCTCATATAAAGTGTTGATATCGGTTTCATTCCAATCCTTTGTAGGCTTTGGAACTGGTATATTTCCATCAGCCGAGGTTGCCACTCCTACAGCAGGAAATAACGTTTTTTTCTGATCTTAATTTCTTCGTGCCCTATAAAAACAGTCTCTAACTGTTGGAAAAACTGTGCCATGAAATGAGGAGCATCTTTCCAATATAACGAATACCAGTTATATAAAGATTGCTTCTTAACAAATTCTTCATTTACGATCAGCTCTATCATTTTATGTATTATAGCTGCTGTTCCTCTATGCAAGCAATGCCTATACTTTGCAGATCCTATAGGACTCTTTTGAGATAGGCTCGTCATAGTTGATATCCAGTTGTTTTGAATTTTATCGATCTCTCCAGCACTCCAATTGCCTCTAGGTTTTGGAAGTGGCATTATATCCGTCCCTAAAATACTATGTTGAAACTAGAATTATAACGACTAAATCCTTTGACAGAATCTATGCTTAAATACCTGTTACATAAAGCACTTTATTGACTTCATAGATACCTATTAATTTAATTGGTATCTATTTTTTTTACTGGAGATACTATTTTTCTCATAAAAATTGTCGAAATTTTCTATAATAATAATTTACCCCGATACACTATTATAATAATAATGTTTCCATACAGTAACATGGCGTTTCGGAATAAACTTCATCTTCTCCTAACTCAGCACCCCACTTGGGTGCGTATGTCATCCTCACACCATAATAATAATTCAGCCAGGCATACTATAATAGTACTGTTCTAAGAGGTTTTACCACCTTGGGAAACAAAGTTGTTTTCCCACGTTCCCGGACAAACGTCATCCCCTGCCAACGTCAGCACCCCACTTGACTGAGTATGTCAGAAGCTTCTTACAGGCATGTGAAAGAACGTATTCTTTTTTTAAAAACAACAACACTAAAATCTAGTGCATGCGAAGACTTCGTTACAGATTTTAGTATTTGGTTTTTCGGAAGAAACGCCATCTTCTCCTAACGTCATCACTCAGCACCCCACTTGGTGAGTATGTCATCCTCACACTATAATAGTAATGTTATAAGAGGTTTTACCACCTCGGGAAACAAAGCTCTTTTCCCACGTTCCCGGACAAACGTCAAACGTCATCCCCTCCTAACCTCAGCACCCCACACTTGGGTGAGTATGTCCAAGCTTCTTACACGCATGCGAAAGAGTGTCTTTTTCTTTTTTTAACCGCAACACTAAAATCTAGTGCATAGAAAAACTATCGTTGAAGGTTTTGGCATTTCGGGGCAGGTGAGATGGAAAAAAAATAAGTCCACCAGTGGGTATGATTGGTTTATTAATGCTATACAGGTGAACACTCAAGACTTTCGTTGCACATCGTTGGCATTTTGCGGGACTTGGCATATAGCGAAAAGAAAAAAAAAATTCATTTAAAAATATAAAACGTCGTATGTACTTACTAGGCTTTTGTATTTTGGCAATACTTTTTATTGTGTTTTTAAAATTCCAATGCTAAGTGAGACTGGCATTTTGCTGGCATGCAGCGATATGGAGGAAAGTTTTTGAAAATTAAGCGTTGTAAAGTACAAGTCTTTGTATATGTTCAATGTATTCTTTTGTTTTTTAATGACTGCAATTTCAAATTTCCACTTGGTTGACTATCTCGAAGCTTCTTACAGATGCTAAAGAGAAAAAGTCAATGTGTTTTAATGTTTTTCTAAAACAGAAACACTAAATTCCCGCTTGGGTATCTCTATTCTGGAGACCATTACACATGCGATAGAGTGAAAGGCGTGGTGACGGTGAAGAAGTTGAAAGGCGTGGTTCGCAAGATAGACTCGCTGGTGAAACAATAGGGAGGCAACTTGGGTGATTTAGCAAAACTTGTATTTTATATATGAGTCAAGTGTTCTTTCTTTTTGGTACAACTTAAGTGTTCTTGTTTTTTTTATCAACACATTGTAGTGTACTTTGTTGTAACATTTTGTATAATAAGAATTTTGTATGGATGTTAGGTATTTCTGGGTGTTGCTTAACCATATTTGTGTTTTTTTCTCATTTGTTGCTTGTTCTTGATCGCACAATTGGTTAAGTATAGAACTTATTAATATACAATTTAATGTAATAAAGTAGCTTAATGTGTAGATATCCTTACACCTTGAGTGAAAGAGGGGTAGTCGAGGCCAAGTTGTTTGGTCTAACAAGAGCAAGCTTAGTTGGAAACAGTGACACATTATGGACTTGTGATAGGAAAATTGTATTTGAGATAATTTTAAATTTGTTAATTAACCAAATTTAATAAATAATCTAATATTGAGGGGTGAGAGCACTAAGTTGGTGGATGATAAAGTGACAACGGGTGAACAAGAATGCACAATGCACAATGTTTCTAGGAACGTGCATGCGTTCTTAATGTTAGAGGTTCAACAAACCCCGAACCTCCACTCAACATGCCACATAGGCATGTTCCTGTTAGGATCTTTTAAGAGCCCATGGGTGGGATTCGTGGCAATTTAGACAACACTATGCCTCGCATTTTTAAAGTGATTGAGAAAATCTAAACAAGTCGCAGAGGTCACCTAGCATCTAGAAAATTTGAACACCATCTCCAACTCAAGTTGGGTATGCTTCATCCTTAGAGAAAGCTTTGATTTCTATTTTTTTCCTTCACAACATGACCCATTTGAATAAACTAATGAACCTCAAAATGCCAATAACAAAATTCTGGAGCTATTCGACTTTCTTGTTTTTATAGAAAGTCCAACTAACCCCAAAAATATGCTACATAAGACACCATGGACATATAGTAATGGATCTCCTATGGAATCCAACTAGGAAGCTTATCCTCTCCTACTCTAGTAATTTTTTACCTTGATACTGGCCCTTGAATTTAGAACAAACTTCTTCTATGTGCATAGGGTAATGGATCTTGGTCTCTATCACTTGAATGGCCATCTCACTCTTCTAACGGTGAAAAAATGGAAATCTTCAATTTGGCCTTCAGTGCCCAATAAACCAATCAACAATTATCATAAGATCTTGAGACCTAATCAACTCAAAATGGCTCTTCTACTCTCATTAAGTGCTTGACCTCTTTCTCGATGTATAGAATATTGAATTCCTATATTACTACATCAGAAGATTGATTTCTCTTCCTTTACTTCACAACATGTCCCATTTGAATAAGATACTGAATGTCAAAATGTCTTCCATCTTCCTAAGGACTTGGGAATCCCCGAGGTTTGATTGCTTAACAAATTTTGGTTTTGTTGGCTTCTAGTGCCTCATCAATTTGATTTCTATGTTTCGTCAAAAGTAAAATGCAATATGATAGTGATATATTTTTTGTCCATGTTAAGTCACTTTTCATAAATGCATGCTTAAAATATTTAAGAAAATGATATTGTATTTCTTAATGAACTTCATGTATAAATTTGAAATATTATGAGAGCCCCTAACTTCAATGAGGTTTACTTGGATTAGGTCATGCACAAACCTTATTGGTATACAATAAACCCAGGTACACCAATTCCTTTTTAAATAACTCATACTTCTTCAAATGAATTCATAAATCCTCTTTAACCATGGTCTCAAACATCAATGTTAGATGTTCTAGATGCTTCTCTCATTGTATATCAAAATATCATCTAGATACATGGCCACAAACTTACGAGTGTATAATGGAAACAACATTATCATCAATTGCATGATTGTACCACGATTGTACTTGGCACACTAGTCATCCTAGATTAAATAAATAACTACTCATAGTCCTTTTGTATTGAATGCAATGTTCCATTCACCGCCTTCTTTAATTCTAGTTTAATGATACCCACTCTTCATATTTATCTCAAAAAATATTTGGTGCCACACAAATTGTCCATCAAATCATCCATGCTTAGTAAAGGAAATCTATTTACGGATTTGATATTATTCAATTCTACACTATATATACATTGTCTACACTAACCATCGATGTTTTGTGTAATCAATAGTAAAACCATACACAAGCTCACACATTCCCTAATAAATATACCTTTGAAAACAACTATGCTACCTGTCAATTAAACTTTAATCTCTTCATCAAACTCATATTATACACAACTTGATCACAATATCATGCCCAAAATCAAGTCTATGTCATGCACAATTCTCCTCTTAGGTGACAACCCATTGGAATTTTCATTTACCACAATGTCTACATACTAGTCTAGAAAATATTCCACGTCCTAAAAAATTTCATGTTTCCAAGAATTTCCAACTTCGTCACTTTGTTGTATACCTAGCTCAAATCTTCTGTAAACAACGTCATAATATTCCTTCATTTCTTTAACAATGCCTAGGAACTTTGCAAATGCTAGAAACACTTTTTTAGGGTCTTCATCCCTCAATGGAAATAATTGTATCATTTCATCATCCTTCCACAATGGTCTTACAAGGGTGTTTGTGTGACCTTCAAAGAAAGACATTATATTTATTAGTAAAGTTTACTAGTGAAGGAAATACAATTGCATTTGAACCTATTATAAATTATGAATGCAAGTTACAATTACCTAATGCTGTTCACAATGATGTTGTTTATAGGTTGTTTTCACTCACCTTTGAAGAAAAGGAAACTTGTGGAATTGGTATAATATCCTAACATTGTCTCAGAGACAAGGCAAGTATGTATTTGTGATTATTTTTATTTTATTTTATTTCTTAAACTATTTATTTGCATTTTTTTGTAATTTTTTATTTTAATTAAAAAAAATGACCTAATTTATATGAACTCCCTTATTAATTTGTAGCAAAATTGGCACACAAAGGCACAAAAAACCCAAACCCACTACAACCACCAAACATAAACACACAAATTGATGAAGGGTTGACCACCTTGAGATCACTTGTCGATGACTTAAGGGGTACAAGAGAGCCTACTCAATTGGCATTGGCCACTTTATTGGACACCATTTTATTGTCCATTGCAAGTGCCCAAGAGCAATTAACTAGTATTTCTGAATAAAGGGCTAGGATGTTTGAGTATTATAGGACTTGAATCGATCAAAACTAAGTAAAAGAATTAAATATTTTGAAACAAGATTTGATGTCTCTATTTATTGATCCTAGATCTGGACTACTAATATATGTCAACAAGAAACATATTTGTATGGATTGGTGCATCCACCCATAATTTAGTGATAACTATATGGATAGATGGTTCATGGTGTTCGACAAAACTCCCTGCAATAATAGGGAGGTGCCTCTATATTTCTTGAGGAAATTATGGGTGGAATCTATTTTGGGTCACCATGTCAACTACTTTGACATTGGTGATTTCCAAGGGATCATGATAGGCATGAACTTATGCTAGGTCCTTGTCCTCCTAGGAGAAGACCTAACATACGGTCCTCATCCTCCTTATGCCTATTGGGTGCCCAACATCCTCCCAGTGCAGAGGGCATCCAACATGCACAAGTGTCTTTATCAATATTGACTTGGAGTCTGGTCCAACATGGGAGTTTTGTTGCACTATATTGGTAGGAGGTTCCCACTCATAACATTAGCAAAGGGGTCAAACCTTCAACCCCTACAAAAAAGTGCATCCAGGAGAGGGCACATGGACAAAGTGGTCGTTCATCTAAGCCTCATAGATGCTCGAGTTGTGGGAAGAATTGTTATGGGTCGATGGATTTCAATGGACATTAGAGTTACATGGAGGAGGTTAGTATCTTAAAAATGTCAATGTTTTTCATCGTTCTGTGTGTGTGTGTAGTATTTTGTGTATTTATTTCAATATCTTATTGTATGATGTTTTGCAGTTGCTACACCCTTTTAACAGACCCTCTATGTCGATAGATGCATGAGTGTATTTCTCCACCACTGATGCAGTAATAGAGGCATCATGTTCATTCATTGTATCGCATACACAAGTATCTGTCAAATTTGATAAATTCACAATGGTGATTTCTTTATTTTATGGCATCCTGAAATATAATTTTCTTGTGTTTCTATTGGTTGTGGTACCATACGATGATGAACAATGTGTTAGGATATTTAGACACTTAGGAGTTAGTTAAGATCTACTTGGTCTAATGTGTCATTAGGTAAAAGTGTGTTCCTTAGTGTGTTTTTTAGTATGCATTAATACACATTTGTAGTTAGGAAATCTGACGGTCACGATATGTTCCTGACATAGACTGATCCAACGGTTCATACTCTCCTCGATCTTAATGGCCATTGATGTTGGGTATGTGTTATATTATTTGCATGTGTGTGTGTGGGTGCGTCAGATTCGACAACTGCGTCTGATGATCCCTCTAGTAGTGCTCTTTGTGTCGTGTGCATCGGGAGCTTCCTATGGGGGTCCCAGGGGGGGTAGGTATGATCCCCCTGGTTATGCGCAGCGTTCGGCTACGGGGCAGCTCCGCGAATTCATTTTTTTCAACGTTTTTGCTATTTTAGCGGATTTTGCTATTTTTAGTAGTTTTCTAAATTAATCCTGGATTAAGGTATTAGGGTTTTGGTATCTACAGAAAACCTAAAAGAATTGTATATATATTGTATGGTGAATGGTGAAATTAATACAATGAAGAGTTGAAAGGTTTTCTCCTGATTAAGGGTTTCCGATATAAATCTCTGTGTACTATGTGTATGAGCCATTGATTAATTTCTGTTTTTCTTAAGAATCTATATGCATTACTTTACTTCACATGTTTAAAATTTACATGTGGTATCAGAGCTCATTTTTGGCTTCAGAAGGAGGCCTTTGTTGCTAAGGGTTTGACTCGGTCTTGATAGATCAAGTTTATCTTGGGTCTGTGATACACTTGGGTTTAGTGGGAGCTTTTGCAGTGGAGATTTGAGTGTAGAAAGAGGAATGGCGAGCTCTTCTAGAATCGAGATAGAGAAATTCAACGATAAAAACTTTGAGATATGGAAGCTAAATATGGAGGACCGTCTTGTAGTCAAAGAACAATGGATCATTGTGGATCCTGGTACACAACCTACTGGTACGTAGCCTATTGGCGCACAATCGACTTGTACACAACCTACTAGTACACAAACTACTAGTACACCACCTACTGGTATGTCGAAGGAAGATTGGGAGAAGTTGGACAGAAGAGAAAGGAGTACTATTCTTCTCTGCCTGGAATATTC
>JZKD02S1644032.1:25129-36615 GCA_000966675.3 Picea glauca
ATGATAATGTGGAGGCATAGAATGCAGGACATATATAAACAAAGGATGCTTGTAATAAAAGTGCATGACATAGGATGTTTGTAATAAAACTGCATGAGATGACAAGGCCATCAATTTGGTAGCCATATGTGATGGAAATGAACATGCAAAAGAAACATGCAACATAGTGTATACAAAAAGAGTTTGACAAAGGATGAGCATGTGACAAAATTCATATGCTATAGGCAGAGTTCATGTGCAAAAGATGGTGAGCATGATGACAACATATTTGGAAAGGTCATGCCAAGGGAATCTAGAAGGTTATTGTAGCATTCAGAGCATGAGGAATATAGACTTTTATGATAATTATGCTGTAGGTTGAGAAGAACAAGTGTATGAGGATGTTAAAATAGTTATAAGTATAGGGAAGATGAAGAGCCATCATGCAAAGTGAAAAGGAAAATGACATATAGAAAAGTAGGGCATCATGGAAAGGGATTGTGCTTGGCTTAGCTTAATAAAATAGTACTAATTTTACATTAGAGTTAGAGCCAAAGAGAGAGGCAATGTTTCAGAACATGGATTTTGTTAGCAAAATGAAATTCAAACTTCAACATCTCATGTATGCCATGATTGGGCCCTCAATGAAATAGTATTTACAGAAGATTAAGGATTGAAGATTCATCCATGACAACTATTCTTACTTGATGTGATCGACATGTTTTGGTACCCATAGTTGTTTATGGTTTTAAGTTTCATAGAAAAATAACTAATGTCCAATTAAGTGAAATTTATAGAACTCTACAACGTTACCTATATGTAGTTACTCAACATATTTTGTGATATTATGTGTCAATGAAATATTAATGAAATATTAATGAAATATTATTTTATTAGAATATGATGTAGAGCCATCTTTCTTTCACATTTTTAGAATTCAATTTTTCATTTTTACATAAATTAAAACTAAGTAATAAAATGATATGAAATAAATAACAATACTGAAAATATAATTCAAATTTATAATTTAATATTTTATAGGAAACCCATAAATTCAATAGTTTACAAAAACATCAAAGAAAATAAGCTAGCATTCATGGTGTCCCCCTCTTTATTTAAAATGATATATGTGTTTAAAGAATAAAACCTTAAGGAATCATGGAATAACTGAATGAAATTACAATATCGATCCTACAATGTATTTACTTAATCGGAAAATTAGATTATCTTCAAATTGAATGTAAATGTTTCAATGTTTATGAACAATTTTATCTCTCATAAAATGGGAAACCACATTGTTTCATACAAGAGAATATTATCATTAAGAATATCCCTTTTCATCAGTAACGTAGTTCAAATTTAATAATAAATAGTGTGGTCCATATTTAATAATAGGAAGATTCATTTGTATAATTTTTCTTCTCCTTTCTTATTCTTTCATTGTAAAATCTCTTCTAATATTATGAGGTAAAACATTGAAGTTAAAAATTATGTAGAGAGGTGTCGACTAACCCTTCTCATTCTAGTTTAAATGAAAAAAATTTATACAAGTAGAAGAGTGAGCATAAATGAATATTTATATAAAGAAAGATTGGATGGCCCTCTCTCACTATTTCCATATAAAATATCTACATATATGGTTTTTAAAAACAGTTAAGTTAAAAATGATATGGAGAAGCATCAAGCGACCCCTCACCGATCTTATTCAAATCAGAACATTCTACGAGCAAGAGAAATGTATTTAGGTATAATTAATCTTCAAAAATGTCACCTAGTCCTTAGCTATTTTTACTTGATTGAATCTCGTCTTACCTAAGTGAGAAAAAATTAAAATTAAAAATCATTCGTAGAAGGGTCAACAACTTATTTATGTCTTCCCTCTATATAACAATCTCAATTCTTTTTTATGATTAGGAGAGTGGCCAATTAGTTTTTGAATAGAGAAAGGGTCAATAGACCCTTCACCAAATAATTTATAGTTTCAATGAGTAATATTTATGGTCATCCATAAATGAATATTTATATAAAGAGAGGTCATGTTATTTTTAGGTTACTTTGTATATGTTTATACCATGTTTGAAAATGATTCTTGAGATTTGGGGTATATTGTGTATGTTTATCCATTCAATAGTTTAAGATGGATTGGTGCATGAGAGATGGTTTGTGATAGATTTTCATATTGAAAATATCTTTCTCAATAATATATTGACCTTATTTAGGTTTTTTCTTTACGTTCTTTCTTAGAGCATCGGATTTATATTCATATTTCAATACATGTCCTTCATTAAAACCATGTGAATAAGTTCACTTACTTGTAGAACACCCTACATCAAACCCCCAAAAAGTTTTGAAATAATTAAATCATTTATAAATCCATTATTTCATCCTTTCACTTGGTCGTAGAATGGAAAATTGAAAGGGGAAAAAAAATCCTTATATGATTATACCCCTATATAGGATTTAAGGAATCCCATAAAATTATTCAATGTATAATCTGTGTACTAAAAAATAAAGGATACCATACTCTAAGGAATATTTCCCATGGAAACTAAGAAATTGGGAAGTAGGAATGGTTATCATGGAGGCAGATCGAATTCAAGAAGAGGATGCAACTATCTAGGAGAATTATGTAGTCAATATTTTTGGAAATCATTTGTGAATTTAATAAACCAAGAGGGAGAATTATGTAGTCAATATTTTTGGAAATCATTTGTGAATTTAATAAACCAAGAGGATCGAATTGTTTGGTCACTCAATATCATAAGGAACTAAGAATAAAAAATTTGATATAACGCTATATCCCAAGGGGATAGAGAAGATATATAGGTATGGTGGTCAAAAAATATTTGGAAGTTCTAATTCCCAACAAAAGAAAAACTCTTCATGTAACTCCCCTTTTGCAACAAATACCTTACCTAGAATATTATACAAAAGAGAAGCTTTGAAGTCTCTATTAGATGTTTCTTGTGTAAGATAGAATCTAAAACAAAGTCTCAGTTGATATTGTAGCTTGTGTCTCCATCAAATTATTAAACAAGGACATACTTTGGAATTTTTATGATAGATTTTCTGAAGGGAATCTTGGAAAAAAAAAGATGGAGGTGTCCTACATCTCAGAGAGGATAATTTTGTTTTTGCAAATAAATAATGAAATAAATATTTTTTGGAGTTATTTTCCCTCAAAATCTCTCTATACTTGGCTTGGAAAAAAAAATCTCCTATAGATTATTTACTATTTATATCTTCCATTTGAAAAACTTCAACTTACAACATATATTCCAATACATCAAGAGAAACATTTCAACTTTCTCTTACATCACTTTTCAACATATGTACAAGAATAAGAACAAATAAACTGACAGATTACCCAACGTTGGCATAGCACTCGAAAAAGAAAGTTGAAAATCATGGAATATAAAATATTTAGAATATAGGAATTGACTAAGATTCTTTCTTTAAAATTTACACTATTCTTATTTTAATGTTTTTATATATTATATTCTTTAATTTATTTTTCTATTAGTTATAGATTAAAAAAAATATTTTTTTGGCCTTGTATCTTATCAATATATTATAAATAATGTTTATATTTTTAGAATTTGAATGTTAATATACTTTTATATTATTTATCATTGCATTAGTAATATAGTGGGTGCAAGCAAATGATAATCTTTCATGATTATATATATATATATATATATATATATATATAAAAGATCATGAAAGATTATTAATTTGCTTGCACCCTATATATATATATATATATATATATATATATATATATTACATAGAAAAAAATATTCCATGTATATATACATATAAAATAAATATAAATATAGTGTAAAAAAAATTGAAAGATAAGAAATTCAATTAGATCTCAAATGTATAATTTTTTTTAATAGAATATATGAATAACCATGTGAAATTTGAGTTTTTCTAGTGGTATGTTATTTTTCAAGAAAAATATAATGTATATATTTCTATTAGTGAATGTGTTGTGTACCTTAATGATGAAATTTACTTTAAAAAATATGTACAATTGTAGAGAACCCATTTTCTATTGTAGCTTATTTAAAATATATATATAATATTAATTATACACACACACACACATATTTAACTTATGAAAATTAGTACATCCTTGAAATTTCAATGCATTGCATTAGTGTAGGCTACGAATGTCTTAACATTATCAAAAAAATTATTTGTTTGTTTAGATTGTAGATCTGAATATCTTCTCATGCGGTGTGTAAGTTATTTTAAAAGTGGTTAAGCTGATAAAAAGTTATAGAAGAAATTAAAATAAAGTATATATATTAGTATTCTAATAAATGTCAAGTCAAAAATATATTAAAAGAAGTAAACAACATTAATTTCAATATATATATATATATATTGTGAATTTTCATAGTTCATTCTATACATATTTGTATTTTCATTTTGTGTAACCTATAGAAAAACAACCTCAATAATACAGATATTGAGAGGATGGAGTATTTAATGTGTTTGCATACCAAACCACTAGTTTTGTCATCTTGAAACTAATCTGATGAAACCAACTCAACAAACATGTAAACTAGAGTTCTCACTCCTGCTCAAAAATTTTGAAATAAAAAGAACATCCACGCACTCTTAGAATGCACATGTGCTCTTGAAACATGTCCATGTTCTAGGTTGTGTGTGTGCTCCTTTTTATAATGTCATTTCTCTCTATATATATATTCTTCCACATTCTCTCTATTTATTCCCCTCTCCCCTACACTTTCCTATTTCCCTCTCTATATCCCTTCTCCAATATTCTCCCCCTATCTTTACCTCTCCCCCCTTATCTCTCTCTCTAACAACAGAGGGGATTTCGACGCAAGAAGAATAAGTAAAGGAAAAGGTCGCAATTACAAAGGAAACTGTAGACACGTTTTTTGTGATGTGGAAGCACGCACAATAGAAGGCCTAAGTGACTTGGGATGAGCCACAAGTGAGTGTTGGGGGCCTATTGGGACATGATTTTGGGACCAATTTTTGGAGTTGTGCACCATGCATAGAAGAAAATATAGTCGACGCACTTTCAAGACCATCTCATAAAAAAGAAGAAACGTGGTTGAATTCATTAGGAATTTTGGGTCCATTGACAAGGGTTGGGATCTATTGTAATTGTATAAATATGTAGGGGTTTTGGGATAGAAAGTAGTTGAAAAAGAGATCAGTATGTAATGAAACGTGATATGAGAGAAATTATGCAATGTATGCGAGGATGAAAGAGGGAATAGTAACAGAGAGAAACATACTTTGTAATTGATGATTCTGAATAATATAATAAGAAGTGGACCATTGTGGACATATACCATATTGGGTGAACCATGTTAACTATGTTTTCTTGGTATCATGATGTGTTAGTTGTTTTGTTTAATGTGTGCATATGATACATGTTTGTTATTTTGAATATGTTACATGTTAGTTTGTTTCCACACATGTGATAAATGGTATAATGAATTAATTATAAGTATAATGTTTATGAGGATTGCCTCCCTTCCCTTGATCACAATGGAAACTTAGTTCCTGTAGTTCCCATAGATACCTTAGGTTAGACTTCACCTACTTGTCGATGATGTCCAAAATGGTCGGTATCTGAGGGTATTGTTGGTGAATTCATATTGAACCCTGGGTCTTCCCACTGCGTGCCAACAATGATCATTGCACGCTCATACAAATGACAATACACATAGGAACTATTCAAACATAGGTTCAAATGTGCCCATGACCACTCAACAATCCAATCACATTCAATCCTAGTATTCGATACAGGTCCACGATTTTTCCTTTCATGTCTTTTCTCCAAGGATATGAAATCATGATTACGGTTTCTTCGATGTCGAGGTTGAAGATAAGGAACAAAGTGTTGGGTTATATGATAAAGACATATGGTATCATAGATTAGTGTACTCTTAGGAGTAGAACAACCCAATATATCAACAACATCATCATCAACAACAATAGTTTGAGAGTATGGCATGTTAGGAATATCCATCTCATCAATTGGTTTAGTAGATTTCTCTATTGGAAAATAACTCCACCTGCAATGAACAAAATTTACATGTTTGTAGTAAGGGAAGGTGTAGGTAAGGAGGAAACAACATCATATCCAATACATGTTCTTGGTGGTGACATCTCGAGCATAATAGGGAAGAAATATCTTTCCTATTCTTTTCAATCCCTCCTCTGGTATATCCCATCTTGTTGAGTAGTCAAGATCCTATACTTGGAGTTTGTTTTTCAAAGTTGGGTGAAACAACGAATTATCAGTTTCAAAGAATAAATTTACAACATCTTTCTTAAAAACAAAAACTAGGGGTGGAGAAGAAATGGGTGATCTTGGAAGATCAACAACATCAACATTCTTCTCACAAACACTTGGACTATTAGCAATGGTGGAAGAAGAAACAACATCTCTCTTCTTCTCAACAGTTGACCCAAAAAATTTTATTCAATGGCGTGCCTTCAATTCATGATATTTGTCAAATCGTAGATTTTTATCTTCTTAAAGAGGAACAACTTCTTTATGAATCTCATCAATGAAAGCCTAGAAGTGGGAAACATCACAAGTGAGCTAGGTATTTTCTTCCATCAGCTAGATGATATCTCTACCGATTGTTGGATGGAGAATAACTTTCACTTCTTCCTCCAAGTATTCAATAAGGTCACACTTTTGTTCAAAAATTTTCTTCAAATTTGTCTACAAAAGTCTGAAAATAGCTAGCAGCAATGTTTCCCATGGAAGCAAACCTTATAGAATGCTCAATCACAACAGTCTAGAACAAGTCTTCCACATATTTTAAATGATTTTCCACTCCCACATTTTCCCTCTTCAAGGAATCATTTTTACTAGAGAGGACTTTCACCTCTTTCATGAGATAATGGAAAAGATCCTTTTATCACTAAAATCATCCACCAGATCTTGAAATATGGTTTCCACATTCTGTACTTTTTCAATACTTTTCATCAAACCACTAAAGAAGGACAGAAATATCCAAGACAATAAGTCTTCCCAAGATTCATTGGTCACACAAGTCGAACTCGTTGGAAACAAGAGGCGCACCATTCAGAAGTAGGTGAGTCTAATCCTCCACAGCATGCAAGTCGGTCGGATCTGGATATATCACATCAGGGAGAAGAAATGAGTGGATGGTATAAGGGGTAGGAAATACACCAAGACGACTTCTTAAATCAGATGCCAAGAATAACCACACATTAGTCTAACCATAGGTTGAGCAACGAGAGGCGATGAGATGTCGATTAGTCGGCACAAAGTTTAGGGCATCCACAATTTGAGATCAATTGATCCACCATTCGAGACTCTTGAATAAATCCAGGTCAACTCCTTTATCGGTCAATGAAAAGAGAGACAAGTCAAGTCTTATTTTATCGGTTGAACTTATGAGATCGCAAGTAGAGATCAGTCAAGGGTTATCATACGCACTGGGTCGAACCTTCCAATGGATTCTTCTCCACGCAGACAGGTTCGTCGGAATGGTAGTATGCATCGAATCGACCAAACGGTTTAAAGTAGGCTAATAATGAATTCAAGTTAGACTGTTCATCGATAGTCGACTCCAGGTCGAAGGATTTGATAGAATTTCCATTCACTCCACTCCATATCAACGAAGTGAAATTTGGGTGCCAAGTCTGAGTCAAGTCGACCATGACTACAACTCAAGTGTCTTGACAACCACAAAACCTTCCTCCATTCATTCTTTCGTCAAACATTACAACCTTTCGCTGGTAGTTGGGTTGATCCACGTCCTCCATTCATTCTTTCGTCAAACATTACAACCTTTCGCTGGTAGTTGGGTTGATCCACGTCCTCCATTCATTCTTTCGTCAAACATTACAACCTTTCGCTGGTTGTTGGGTTGATCCACGTCGAAGAAAGAGGGTAAGTAGATAGTGAGATAGGGCATCCATGCATAAGTATGGTTGATGAAAGCGATGAAAATCGATAAATTTCCATCCAGGAATGAAAATTCAATAAATCCATACAATCCATAATGGAAAATTTAGTAAATTGTTAATAACACATATAAAGCCATAATACTCAAAATGGCTTGGATATTGTCTCTTTTACATACAACTCTTCATCTTCAATATCCAGATCAAGAAACCGGGAACTCTAGTATTGTTAGACACACTAACCACAAGGAGGGGGGGTGAATTGGTGTAGGGCTCTTTTCACTCCTTTACAAAACATTATACATAGTAATCACCATTTACTCATTATTCATTACTTTCATTTACAACTTGTTGTTTGTATGAAAACATAACTAGCAACAATCTTCATCATTAAAACGATTACCACAAAGAACACAAGGAACACAAGATGCATGTACATTTTTCTTTTATATTACGAATTACAATCCTTGGGGGTTTATGAAAAACCACTGAATAGAGAAACAACTCTACAAGAGAACAAAATCTCAATGCAAGACTCAACCTTCCATCATCAATAAAACCATTACAACAAATAACACAAGGAACACAAGATGTATGTACATTTTTCTTTTATGTTACGAATTACAATCCTTGGGGGTTTATCAACAACCATTGAATAGAGAAACAACTCTACAAGAGCACAAAATCTCAATGCAAGACTCAAATTGTAAAAATTAACACCAAGTGAGAAGAGGAATCAATCCTCAATAGATACTAATCCTTCAATAGGTACATGACATGTCAGTAGTACAACACATGTATTTACGTGACATGTCACTAGTACAACAGATGTATTTATGCACCCTATCAATAGTGCAACTCGCGTATGTATGTGGATTATATGTACTGCAGTCTAGTATGCCTTCTCGGATCCTCTATTCACTATCCAATATGTACCTTAACCAATCAAAAACACATCTATGTTGTCCAACAACTAATGCATGCTACTCAACCATACACCATACAATATGAATGTCTCTCAACCATGTATAAGTAACCAAAATATGTATACTATGACAACCATACTAGTATTGTAACATACCATAAGAAAAATTATCCATCAAAACAATCATGTAACCATACCAGAACTTATATGGTAGATCTCAGCCCATAGAATATTGATCTCGAACTTTCTTTAGACTTGAGGAACCTGAAACCATCGCTTACTCAAGCTTCCATGACTCTCCATTTTTTCGCGCCCTGATCTCCTTTAGCTCACGTGTGTATGTGCTCTGGCTCAATCAGCATATGTACATGGCCTAGCTCATTTCATCTCGCGTACTACTTTAGAAAACGGTTTTTTGAAACTCTGAAACTTTCATCCTCAAAATATCAGACTTACTAAACTTTTGATGCATCCATGAGTACCTACAATGAATCTTCGACCATAATAGATCTTCAATATGCTCAAGAAAGTCACACCCATAAGAGACCCTTGCTCTCTTATTTATACTTCTGCATGTATCTTACTCATGTAACCAACTCCAACCAACTTCCTTCTTTTAGGGGCTAACCCAATTCTAACCTATGTGTCCACTTCTAACCCACTTTGTTACAAATAGTAAATTCTCTACTTCTAGTTGCAACTAATTTATTTTTAATTTTTTCTTGTTGCGACCACTTAACCCATGACTAACCACTTTGACTAGTCAACTTTCTTCTAGGAGATTCTTGAATCAATTTGCCTTCTTTGACCTTTTATGGGCTTTCTAGACAACACATGAGGGTTCTCCAACTTCAAGTGGCCATAACTCTCTAACCATGAGGAGTTATGTGACATTGTACATATCACCAGAAATGAAATGATGAGACCTATACATCTAGAATAATTTCACTTAAAAATTTACGGATCTTCATTACAATATTCCACAATAAATCCTTGGGTTCATTATCCACACATATAGGATTACTCAACCACTTAACCATTTGGTCTTCACAAAGCATCTTCCCATGAGGGATTTGACCATAATGGGACCACTTTGGATTCCATCCATTTGGTACTTCCTATCATCCATGAACAGACAAGAATGACCATTTTTTGCATCATCCCTTCTATACATCAATCTAAGACAACACATCACTATTAAACCTTATGACATATATTACATAATCCTTTGAAATCATAGGGAATCAATCAATACATCAATGAATCTATGACAATACATCAATTCTTTGACATCAATGACAACATAATGCAACAATCTCCCCCTTTGGAATTGATGGTAATACCAACATTGATGTCAATACCAATCATTGATGGAAAAATGTAGACATGGCAATGCTCTTAATCAATATTCATCTCAATCACATCAATGTGACTATTTCTCCCCCTTTGACATCAATGGAAAATAGAAGTTCTCTCCTTGGGGCTACTCCCTCTGCCTGAACTCTCCTTGGGGATTCTCCCCTGTCTAGATTCCTTTGAGATTCCTACGAATAATCTCTCCCTTTTTGAACAAGGGATATCACTCTCATGAAATGTTGTAGATAGATCACTCATTCTCCTCATGTGACCATCACTCCTCCTAGAAACATGTATATGTTCTCTCTCTCCAAGCATCTAACTCTCCAAACATCTATCTCTATATCCTGCATCTGATGAATCTCTCCTCCTAGAATCATGTTGTTGCAACCAATCAAGGGAAGAAAAATAAATCCTCTAATGGGTATGTGTTAAGAACCAAATATCAATATAGAATAGAAAAACCTCAGAAAAAGTACTCAACGCCTTGAAAAAGAGATAATTTCAGATAATAAGCCTCTTCGAGGGGGCAACCTCTTTTTATCCCACTTAAATTTTCAGGTACAAGATTATTGCAAATGAAAATGTATCCTTGGTATATATAGGAGACTAGGAGGTATAATTACAACTAATGGAATGAAGCCAGCATAAATAAAATAACATTACTAATCTAATATGCCCCAATTAAGGGGTAATGAGCCAACATTAGGGCTTAACATTCCCCTCCCCTTGAGACAAGTGTTTTCCACAATGCTTGAGTAACTTTGGATGCTTTTGTATAAAACACTCATCTTCCCAAGTGGAATCTTCAACCAGTAGTTTCCTCCATTTAATGAGATACTCTAAAATGGATATATTCCTCAGCTACGAATTTTTGTGTAAGTGATGGCTTCAGGCTCCAATATGATTTTTCCTTCCTTGTCAAGTTCTGGCAATATAGTTTGAACTGGGATCTTGTTGCTTATAACCTTCTTTAAGCATAAAACATGGAAAACTAGGTGTACTCATGAAGATGCAGGCAACTCCAATTTGTATGCCATAGTACCAATATTTTGCAACACCTTATAAGAGCCATAGTACTTTGGTTATAATTTATTATCCTTCTTGGCTTGCTTGAGGGACATATGTTTGTATGGTTGTAGTCTTAAAATTACCCAATCCCCTACTTCAAAACTTCTTTCACTATGATGTTGATCTGCTTGTTGTTTCATGCGATTATGTGCCATGGTTAGATTGTCCTTTAAGATTTGGAGAACTTGTTGTTGATTCTCAATGTGATCTT
>JZKD02S1644032.1:40321-66635 GCA_000966675.3 Picea glauca
GGTATATATAGGAGACTAGGAGGTATAATTACAACTAATGGCCTAAAGCCGACATAAATAAAATAACATTACTAATATAATATGCCCCAATTAAGGGGTAATGAGCCAACATTACGGCTTAACACCCTTTTTCTTGAGATTTATCAATTGTCTAAAGAAGGTATTGCTCCTTGTATCCTCATGATAGTGTGCTATCATTTCTTCCGTGAAAATTGTCCAATTGACGAGTGATTTGCAAGAAAAAAGACATCGATACCATACAAATTGATTAGGTTCTAAATATAAAGAAGAAATTCGTACGTTTTGTGTATGTGGCACATTATGTAGATCAAAGAATTGCCCAATCTGAAGTATCCATGTGATTGGTTCCTTGCCATCAAACTTCCTCATATCGATCTTAGGAACGTGGTTGGTCTTCAACCCAAAGTTGGAGTTTCCCAATTCTTGATTCACCTTCCTTGTGTCCTCATCATGAATTCCATGGGATGCATTTTCACTTTCAGGAGTCTTCTTTGTTATGAAATTTTTCAATACTTCCATGATCTCTTGTTTTAAACCATCAATCTTTGCCTCCAACTTAGCTTCCATCTCTTGTATTTCATCTTTTGTTACTATATTCTTTCGTAAATCATTTATGTCCCTACTCATTTCTTCACCTTCACCAAGAGTCCAAGTAGGATTGTATGGAGGCATATTTGATGTAGAAGTTCCCTTTTTGGGTGGCATGTTAGCCTAGTATCACTTTTGAACCTTGATGTTGAGGTGGTTCTGCTAGACAATCTTTATTCTTTTGTATCTTCAAAGTTTCAAACCTTCTGGGTATGAAACTTTATTTTATGCAGTTCTCTGATATTTCTTCTCTTCAATTCCATAGATCTAATCAAAATTGGATGTGCCAAGTGGAATTTACGGTAACTTTCCCACAACTTGTTTCTTTTTTGCCTTTCCAGGAGAGATCACTTGTATAGCGTGCCATGCACAAACTAATTGATATAAAATTATGAAACTCATACAAAAAATACTAAAGACTTTCCACGATCAAATGAAACCCATCCCACTCAATTTGGATACTCTAGGGAGAAGTTATGATTGTTTTACCTGGAACACCTTCTTGAGACTAGTCAATAGGACTAGTGAGATACCCTATCTTACACAGGGTGTATCTAGAAATGTAATATGACCTAGAAGATGAAATTTTTACCATATATACCTTACTAATGTCTGTGAATATCCTTTAGATTTTAGGGTCTGAAACATTACATAAAAATTTTTATAGAGAAAATTTTGCAATGACTCAGTTCAGGATGATTCCAGAACCCTATCTTGTACAGGCTATATCTCCAAAAGTATAAGGCCTCAGAGGTTGAAATTTTAAACCAAAGTACCTTGATCCATCTACTAAATATCATCCAAGTCGTTCCTTCTGAAATATTGTAGAAAAATTTTTATAGTGAAAATTCCAAGATGTCTTAGATGTAGCAGTGAAACCACAAGACCTTGAACTCTGATACCATATGTTAAGAACCAAATTTTCAATATAGCATAGAAAAACCTCAGAAAGAGTACTCAATGCCTTGAAAAAGAGATAATTTCAGGTAATAATCCTCTTTGAGGGGGCAACCTCCTTTTACCCACTTAAATGTTCAAGTACAAGATGATTCCAAATGAAAATGTCTCCTTGGTATATATAGAAGACTAGAAGGTATAATTACAACCAATGGAATAAAGCAAACATAAATAAAATAACATTAATAATCTAATATGCCCCAATTAAGGGGTAATGAGCCAATATTAGGTCTGAATAGTATGTCTCCCCTATCTTCTTTGCAAGATGAAGAATATGCTACCACTGTAATTTGCTTCTGTTGCAAATGATTATGCTCAAATGGACATAGATTAACTGCTCAGGAATGATTTTCTCTTCCTATGACTATCCTTGGACCTGCCCATGCATCAATCATCCAAATGCGTTCCATACCATACATCAAGTGTATTTCAATCATACATGTCTTCTCATTCCTCAATCATGAATAAAAATAAATGTCAAAAATGAATCATGAACAAAGCATCAACCATGTGCACACCATGCCATACCATGTGCCAACCATGCACATAAATCATGTACATCAACCATGTACATAAACACCATACAATATACCATAAAATATAATCATTGATTCATATCAATCATATGACAAGAACATGTCCCAATTGTGTGCTAAGCATATACCAATACCACAAGCAAATGCCTCTAAAAATCCTCAATCATGTGCCAAACCATGCATCGATCCATGAACTATACAATAAAAAATATATGTCTCATCATTTACTAACATCACAAAGTATGTACCATGAACTCATCAATATATGTACCAAACATGTACGAACATCCATACACTATGTACCTTATCCATGTGCCATATCAGTTATGATATGTCTTTACCATAAACCAAGTGTCACGAACCATGTGTCAAGAAATGTATCTCAGCCATTAAGCATCAATCAATGTACCAAAAACATTGTCAACATGTCCGTTGTGTGCCTCAAAGAAGTGTCATATCACATATTATATGTCTCTATCATAAACCAAGAGCCACAAACCATGTGTCAAGTTATGTATCTCAACCATCAAGCATCAAATAATTTACCAACCAAGCACTGCAACAACTATCTCAACTATCCCATGCATCATGTATCAAAGTGTATGCTAAATAAGTAATACTCATGATGTACTTTAACCAATTACTATCACCCAAAATCATATACCATTTATAAGTGCATCAACCATGCACTAAACATGTATCACCACCAGTACCAAGAAAGTACATCAACTATGCACCAAACCTTAATAATATATCCATACACATATTCAATACTATCCATAAACCATATTCCCATGATATTTCTAGCAAGTGTCTCAACCAATGTGTCAAGTATGTATCGATCATGCATCAACTATATATCAAGAAGTTACTTATCAATGATGTACAACATAGTCACCTCTTCAACTCATCAACCAAATGTCCCATATGTAGCTTAACCACATGAAAAATGCATCCACCATGACATCCAATAAATATGCCTTCAACAATACATCATAATATATATCAATGAAGATAATATATGTACCATCCATGTACCATAACGTGTCTTCCTCAACCACAATTCACTACAATAAATACTAATAAGTCAATAGTATCTCTAAACATGTACCAGAAGTGTACTTCAATAGATCAATGATATATCTATCTAGCATCAAATCACCATGATATATCCCATAACCAAAGTGCCAAAAATCCATTGTCATAACCATCATTGTTCCCCAATATAAAATGCCTCAATCCATACTATAGAGTTAGTATCATGTGTCACTGTTTCATGGAAACCTGCACGGGATATCTAGCTAAAGAAGATATAAACAAATCTTATCAAGAAAAGGAAGAGAGATACACAATGAATAATGAGAACCAATGCATACTATTATCTAATAAATGAGTGAGTGATATTCACTCATATAGACAATGACATCCTATAATTAACAATGTATGCATAACAGTGATGGTATAATATTAGAGAGTATATAATAGAACTAGTGAGTTAACTCCCACTAAACTAGTGTGTTGAAAATATAAATTTCTCCAACACCCCCTCCGAACATCACTATGGAGTAAAAAATGAGTCTCGACTACTAGGACATATTAGTTACTCATGTACAACGCAACTAATGAACACCGAATAAAAATCAGGAAAGAGAGAAAAGAACATGGGAATAAAACCCCCCATCGAAAGATAATATATCAAAATAAGAAAATGGAAGTTGCTAGGCAACTGTGTTCTTCACTGCAACATGATCCCGCAAAAGTTTGAAACTTCTTCTCACTGAAAGTCTTCATGGAGATGTAGAAATCTGTATGCATCTGATGAAGTCCTTTGGAAACCTGTCAATCCTTGTACCTCTTGATACTGTGGACCCATCTTCAACTGAAAATATTCATTTCTAGTGGAAGTGGAATCGGATGCCAAGTCTGATTCTCTAGGAGAGATTGATTCTCCTCCTGCATGGCTACTTTCCACAGTGGATTTCCCATAGCCTTAGTGTAGGTATGTGGATCAGTACATTGAACCATATAGCAATGGATGGGAATTACAGGTTCTTAAGATGAAAATACATGAGAAGACTCATGTTGAGATTGAGTCTTCCTCTAATCCAATGGATTCCCTACAAGGTTTCCTACTGGTTGAAGTATGGTATGTGCCTTCTTGGGCATTTGTTGAAGCTTCAGCATTGGCTTCTTATATGGATGTACTACATGCTTATTTCCATGTACAAAATCTAAGTGTATGGAATCATCTTTCATGTCTGAAACTGATGGAATCACAAGAGTATATGCATGTTTCACTAGAGGTGCATGAAAAGTACTCTCCTTATGTGTAAGTATAATACAAGAATCATCGTCAGAAAAAATAGTGAATTTATACAACCTTGAATTGTGATCCACCTCACCAACTGCAATGATGGAATTGTCATGCATGTCAATTATTGAAACTGAATCTGATATAAATTCAACATTTTTGCCTTTTTTAGTTATCTGATAAACTGATAGTAGATTCATAGAAAGATTTGGAACAAGTAAAACATTCTCAAAACTACCATTATGGAGTTCCACTCTCCCTTATCCTGTTACTGCTACTGGAGTATCATCCCCCATGAGAATAGGGGGTCTTGAACATTGAATCAAAGAAGAGAAAACTTCCTCTTTCGATGCCATATGATGTGATGCACTAGAATCTATAATCCATGAATCGAATGAGGAATTAATTTCAACCTATGCATGATGATTACCTTTCTTAGGAGAAATATCTTCTTGCTTATGCTTCTTGACTCCGTCTGGAATGAAGTTTGCCAGCTTTTTCTGTTGAAGTGCATGTGCCATAAGATCGATATGTTTCTTCATGCATGTGGATTCTTCATGATTCAGTTTATTGTAGTAAGTGTATCTCTTTTACTTCTTCTTCTTCTTGGAATCTGAAGAGTCTTTGGAACCTAAAGAATCGTTAAAGTGTTTGGAATATCCCTCTTTCTCATTATGAAACTCCTCGTTCTATTTGGATGACCCTTTTCCATCATGCATGGTGAGTGCATGTTCTTTGGGATATTTCATGAGGCCCATATGTATGATTTTTTTTTCTCTTGTTTAAGAGACTCAGTGAACTCAGCCAACGTAGGCATTTTCCAATTTGTTCCAAAAAGACATCTGCCAGAATGGAAATTGGAGACATATACAGTGTATTCCGGTCCTAGCTTGGCCAATATTGTTAGAATAAGTTGTTTCTCTTGTGTAGACTAATCAATACCACATTCACCCAAGCTCAATATTTAAATTTAGTAAAAAAATATTGTATATTATCAAAACTTTTAGGGTCTAAGGTATTCAACTCTACCTCAAGCATATGACCTCGCATCTCATCCTGCTTTCCAAAGATTCCTTCCAAGGTGGTCCAGATCTCGTTTGGAGTATTGAATGTGGAAACATGAAACCATAAATCAGTGGAGATTAACTCAAGAAGTAGTATTGTATCCTCATCTATACGGTTCTCCCATCTCGTCTTCTCAAGCACTAATGCAGGTTATGTTTTTGTCGCCATCATCAAATTATACAACCCTTTTCTTTTGCGTTGGAATGCGGCCTTCGTCTTCCATTAAAAATAGTTGTACTATGTTATTACTATCACCATATTTTATTGAATAATTTTCTTCGTCTACATCCCTACTATTGATATTGAAAAGATCCTGAAAACCCAAATTGTGGATTCTAAGATATGACTGACGGTGATATGGCAACTACAGATATGATAAAACAACTATATCTCCTAAAATAGGATGTGGGTTTTGGATATTTTTGGTGAGCATGAGAATGCCTATGTTATATGTCTCTGGTAAAAATTTTAGCCCAACCTAGATTGTGGATTTCGAGATATCACAATTTTACTGCAGAAAACCGATTTTTGGAGCGTTGTTGAATCGTCGCACCTTAGAGAAGGATGAAGTGCGATGAAGCTAAATCGTCACACCCTAGTGAAGGAAACAATGTGGAAATTGTGAAAAATAGAATCGTCACACCCCATATGAATAACAGAGTGCGACGACGTCGCACCTTGGATATGTATAGAATGCGGCGATGCCAATCATCACACCTTTATATAGGGATAGGCCGCGACATTTGCATAAACTAGGTTTACTCAAGGACTCTTTCGCTCTTCTCTAGATTTTTTGGGTTTCTGCAAGAATATCAGCTTTGATACCATGTCAGTGTTTCATGGAAACCTGCACAGGAGATCTATCTAAAGCATACACAAACAAATGTTATCAAGAAAAGGAAGAGAGATACACAATGAATAATAAGAATCAATGCATATTATTGTCTAATCAATGAGTGAGTGACCTTCAATCATATAGACAATGACATCCTATAAATAGCAATGCATGCATAATAGTGATGGTCTAATATTAGAAAGTATAAAATAGAACTGGTGAGTTAACTCCCACTGAATTAGTGTGTCGAAAATAGAAATTTCTCCAACATCATGCATCAAGGATAGGAATCAATCATATTCTTCAACACTCAACCATATTTCATCACCATACATACATTGAACATAGATGCAAGAATATAATCATGAAAACCTAAAAAAAACCATGTCATACCCTACAAAATAGAGTTATATCATCAAATCATGTTGGACATCATCTGCATAGCCTTCTTTTCATGTCGTTTACCACATATGCGCATAATGTTACACATAAAACTCGCATATGTACATGACCTATCTATGGGTCAGCTCGTGTACATGGTTGGTTCAACTGGAGCCCGCAAATGCTTCTGAACATGTCAACCTTGAGCATGCATCATGGTTTCCTTTTTTTTTTGGTTGTTCAGTCTTCTTTACCCACTTCGGAAGGTGTATGTTCTTCTGAGAACTTGAGCTCTGAGCTTCCATTTTTTCATCATTGTATTCCTTCCTAGCTTCCTTTGTTCTTCTTGTCATGCTATATGAATCACTCTTCATGGAATTTATTCTTGTGTTCTAGCAATCATGGGATTTGTGTACAAACCCACTACAGTCATAGCATCTCATGGTGTGACAAAGAGCAGCAATATGTCCCACTTGATTACATCTCCAACACCTTAGGGTGTTATGAAACCTTACATTATCTTTCCTCGCACAATGTGTGCAATCCAAAGCTCTTTTACCATATTCATTACATGAGTAGAAGTGACCATGAAGAACATTTTCATACCTTTGCATTGGTGTCCATCTTAAATGTGTCTCTCTTCTTAATTTGCTTTGAGGTGTAAATATGGCTTATTGATGTCTTCCTTGCTTTGTTCTTTTTAAAGTTTACTTTCTTTGTGTAGATGGTTGACTTGGAACATTTCTTCCATCCTTTGAGAGTGAATAACTTACCTCATATTTCTTAGAAGTTCTAGCTTCAATATGTATAGATTCCTTGTTGTATTCAATACTTGATTTATCATTTGGAGATATTTGAATATCTAGAATCTCATCCAATATTGTTGAGTTGTTCATGAACTTGATGTGATTATTTTACTTCTCTACTTTCTTTTTAAGATCAACAACTTCAACTTCCAACTTATGGCATGACTCTTCCTTTTCATTTACTTGATTCTCCAATATTTCCTCTATTATTTTGGATTCTTTAATTTTGGTCTTAAGATTGACATTAACTTTAAGACTTTTGCTAAGCTCATTGTCTACCTTCTTATTTTCTTTTGCTTGATTAATTATTTCATTCTTTAGTCTTTTGATCTCTTCTTATTTTTCTTTTAATTGAGTATTTTTACTTTCTTCTTGTTGTTTGAGCATTTTCTTTAGTTCCATGGTATATCTTGGGTACTTTTCTAGCAATTCCTTGGCGTATTTTTCAAGATACTTAAAATCAATTGAGTAATGTATTATGTCACTACTAACATCATCTAAATCAGGTACAACTTTGTGTTTAATCTTCAAAAAGCATTCCTCCTCATCTATAGGATAAAGGTCATCTGATTCTACACAAACTACTTCTATATTTTATTATTCACTTGTAGAGGAACATTCAACATCATCACACTTGTAGATAATTCAATTAGAGGATTTTGGAGATTCTTTACCTTCATTTTTCTTGATGGAGTTGTCTTCAGTGTATTCCTTTTTTCTTTTATATGTCTTCTCTAGCTTCAACCATAGATCCTTGGTGGAAGTACATTCTCCCATGCTTTCTTTGACAAAAATTGAGAGCTCATTGAAATTTTTCTTCAGAGCTAATGCATCACTCTTCTTTGCTTCCTCTTGTGCTGCAAACTTTGACTTATTCTTCAAGGGAGATGATCCACCAATATTTTTTTTCCAAACACCTACTCATTTTTCCTTCAAATACGCTTTCATTTCTATTCTCCATGCTAAGTAATCTATTTCATCAAAGAGGGGAACTTTATTTGCATGTTCATCCATTTTTGTGTCCATCGATCTCCATCAATATTGTAAGGCTTATGATGAAGGCCTTCTATGATACCAAATGGTTGGACACACCGACCACACTAAGAGGGGGGGGGGGGAATCAATGTAGGGATATTTTCACTCCTTTACAAAAAATCATAGTTAGTAATCACCATTTACTCATTACTCATTAATTTCATTTAAAAATTCTTGTTTGTATGAAAACATAACTCATCAACAACCATCATCAATAAACCATACCACAAAGAACACAAGGAAAAAATTATGTATGTACAATTTTCTTTTATATTATAGACTACAATCCCTGGGGGTTTATTAACAACAACTGAATAGAGAAACAACTCTACAAGAGCACCATCTCTCAATGCAAGAATCTTCCTGCAAAACTCAACACCAATTGAGAAGAGGAATCAATCCTCAACATATACCAATATTTCAAATGGTATGCGACTTGTCAGTTGTACAACACATGTATGTACACACCCTATCAATAGTGCATCCCACGTATGTATTGGCTTATCTATATTGCATCCTATGTATGCCTTCAGAATAACTAGGGTTTTATCTTTCCCTGAAAACTCAAATCCTCTGCAACCTCTATCACATCCACTTTTTTCTTTCACTGTCCAATATGTACCATAACAAGTCACAAACATATATATGTTGTCCAAAAACCTATGCATGCTCCTCAACCATACACCATACTATATGAATTTCACTCAACCATGTATAAGTAACCAAAATATGTATACTATGACAATCATATCAGTACTACAACATAAGAGTATTTTTCAGTCAGCAAACATAAATCATATCACAATAGTCATACCAAGAATGCCTTAGGCATTCACCATAGCATAAGAAAAAGTATCCATCAAAATAATCATGTAACCATACCAGAAATTCTATGGTAGATTTGATCCCATAGAATGTTGATCTAGAAGTTGCTTCATACTTAAGGAACCTGACACCATCTCTTACTCAATCTTCCATGACTCTCTCCATTTGTACGCTCCCTGATATCCTTTATCTAGCATGTGTATTCTCTCTACCTCAATACAGCTTGTGTACGTACATGACCTAGCTCACTGTAGCCCTCGTACTACTTCAGAAAACTAGGGTTTTCTGAAACTCCAAAAATTTCACTGTCAATATCTCATACTTATGTAACTTTTGATGTGTCCATGGGTACCCGCAATGAATCTTCCACCAAAATAGATCTTCAATATTATCAAGAAATTTACACCCATCAGAGACCCTTACTCTCTTATTTATACTTCTCCAAGTAGCCTCCTCATATAAACAACTCTAACCAACTTCCTTCTTTTATGGGATAACCCACTTCTAACCACTTTGTCCACTTCTAACCCACAATGTCCACTTCTAACCTACTTTTCTACAAATATTAAATTCTCCCCTTCTAGTTGCAACAAATTTATTTTTAATTATTTTCTTGTTGCAACCACTTAACCCATGACTAACCACTTTGACTAGTCAACTTTCTTCTAGCATATTCTAGAATCAATTTGAATTATTTGACCTTCTAGGGGATTTTAAGAAAACACATAAAGGTTCTACAACTTCACATGGCCATAACTCTCTAACCTTGAGGATTTATGTGAAGTTCCACATATCACTGGAAATGTCATGATGAGAATTATCCATATAGAATAATCTCACTTACAAATTCATGGATCTTCATTACAATATTCCATAATCAATCGTTGAGTTCCTTATCCACACATCTAGGATGAATCAACCAATTAACTAGTTGGACTTCACAAAGTATATTACGATGAGGGCCTTCAACATAAGGGGACCACTTTGGAGTTCATCCATTTGGTACTTTCTATCATCCATGACAAGAGAACAATGACAAATCTTTACATCATCATGTCTATACATTAATCCATGACAATACATCACTTTGACACCTCATTACAGCTATTACATCAATCCTTTGAAATTAATCTTATGAAAGCATAGGCCATCAAGCAATACATCAATGATACTATCACAAGTTATCAATTCTTTGACATCAATAAAAACATAATGCAATAGGTACCATGTTATAAAAGGGATTAAATGTTGAGGACAATGGATCCAAGAAAAGTAGTGGTGTTGAAAGACACCATAGTACTGAAGCATGAATCAGTCAATGAGAGAAATACCATATCTTTTGAGATAATTTGACAATATGATATATGATAGACCAATCACTAATATCATCTATAAATAGGTTTGGTCATGGACCAAACTCAATAAACTCAGGTGAAGGTGGTTTCACCTATCCATAAAATTTGGATCAAGAATTCATAAGTGGACAGGGTCAAACAAGGGTTTAGTTAGATTTCTACCCAAACAATCTTACCAAGTGAGGTTACAAAGGAACCACATGTTCCAACAATGAGTTATCGTGCACTGTATGTGCATGATACACTCTATTCCTCCACTGGTTTGATATGTCATTGTAGTATCAATTATTACATTTTTAGTAAGAGTATAAACAATTCTCAAGATCTGGTAAGGATCTATATAAATCCACACTCGTAGGAATTGAAAGCACACTTTTGTAGAAAAGTAAATATCACACTTGCAGGAAAGTAAATTTCACACTTGCAAGAAAGTAAATGTCACACTCGTAGGAATTAAAACAAACTTTCCATTAAAGTAAATACCACACTTGCAAGAAAGTAAATGTCACACTTGCAGGAAATAAAACCAATCTGATCTAATCCTCACTAAGATGATCCCTATTTCTACTTAGACCAGTAAATGTAGTCATTGTGTTAAACATAGTTATTCAATGACATAAAGAATGCATCTCAATAAATTATTGGAAACAAATAAATAAATGAAATACGACATGAATACTTAATTGCATGAATATATCAACACAATCCCACATGACAAAACTAATTTCATGAACAAATTGAATAAAAAAACTAGTTATAAAAGAAATCCTATGTGAATAGATAATTGCATAATTAAATTACACAAGAAGAAATACACAAAGCTTCCTAAACTAGAGTGAACTTTGTTTTGTTAGTGTGGGCCCTACCTCCATAGAACAAAGAGTTGATATTATTTTGTATCAACATTTACATAATAAATTAATTAAATTAATTAGGATAATCAAAATAAATCAATCTACTACAAATATGCAAAGACAATAAATAAAATTAATTAATTAAATCACACACTATGGAAAGTAATAAACTACAATTAAAATGAAAAATAAATGAATTATTACATTGTCATTATGACATTTCTCTAAGAGTACTCCCACAAAAATGGAGAAAGTGCTCTCTTTCATACATAAATTTTATGGAAGCTAGAAATAATGAGTATCTAAATAAACCCACTTATTGATTTACTAAATCCATAATGGTGACAACAATTTCCTAAATAATGAATAGTTTTGAGCTAACAATTAGCAATTAAGGAATAACTCCAAGATCTTTTGATAACAATTAACAAATAATCGATAACTTCCAAGATATTTTGTTAACAATTAGAAAATAATAAATAACTTCGAGATCCTTTTCCCAAGAATTCCAACATTCTTGGCTAAGCACTCAAACTAATATTTTGTCTTAGAAGCACAAAATTATCTCCATATATTTATTTATTTTCGATCAACATTATCATTTTATGTATACATAATTTTCACGTAGAGTAGTAACAACATGGCACATGGTTCCAATGGCTCATTTTTCTAGTGTTGGATCACAGTTCCAACGGTTCAAGATTGTGATTATACCATTGTTCTTTGGACGAGCTGGAATGGAAAATAGTTCCCTCAAGAGTTCTAGAAATTGTTGTAAGTAATTGCAACAACTTTGTGGGAGTTGCAACAAATGTGTGGGAGATACAACGAGAGTTACATCATCAACCCATAGTTGTAGAAGTATTTCTCTTGAGTTGTAGCAATGTTCAGAGCTACAACAACAGTGCTCGAAGTCACAACAATGTTCATAGTTGCAGCAACGGTGTTCAAAGTTGTAGAAATGTTCAGATTTGAAGAAATAGTGCTTGGAGTTGCAAACATTTTCTAGAGTTGCAACAACTGTTGTAAGGAGTTGCAACAACTTCTGCAAGGAATTGCAACAACTATGTGGGAATTGTGGAAACTGAGTGGCAATAGTGGGAACCAAAATACGTCATGTGGTGATATCGAATTATGCACAACATTTTTGGCACATCGTCTTTACATATTAACTCAAAGATAAAAGAAAATACAATCCTTTTCTAATGTTTAATCATAAATTCATTTAAAGTACTAAATAATTGTAATGGAAACACATTAATTATAAATCTTTCACAATGATGGATTGATACGATGTCTATGTAAATGGAAATGGGTTAAAGGTAGGGAAAATATGGTATAAAAGGATGTCATTTTTGGATCCCATCAATGAGTAAAATGGACCCCAAGATACCTAGTACAATATAGTGAGTGTGAATAGAGAATCTAATATTGAACACTCATAGATTAAATTGATCATGTGTCAATGATGAAAACCCACTATCTATTCTAAGGAGGCCTGACACTAAGGATTATAAGATCCAAGGTACTACCTAGTTTATATATCCCTCTCCTAGATAATGTGTTGAAGTCAATAGGAAGAGATCCATCGAAGGAGGGAATTAATGTATCCCCCATCAATTGACATGAAACATACATCGAGAGATGATGTGAAGAAATGAAATATTCAAGTACTATTGACAAAATGATTTCTTACTCGAAAAGTCAACAAAACACAAGATGGTTGACTTAGGCTTAAAATTCCCTTAAACATATACCATGACATAATCCTGACTTGGAAACAAGACATACGAGATGGATGAATATAGTGGAACAATGCATGAGGCATTGAAGGACACTCCATCATGATGAGAACAATAAACAATTAGATGATTATATTTGACTCATATTATTGGGATTTCTCCTATGAAAGATGAAACCCAATTGTAAGATCATGACTTAAACAAGTGTCATGTTCAACAGTGACTCGACTGACACTGTCATCTTGAGAATATATCAATCATTAAAAAAACCCTCAATTTTTTTGGGTTTTTTTTCTTCTTCATGGTTTACTGAGCATGAAAGGACACAAATATGCTTTGCAGTGTAATTTTCATTCAGTTTTAACGATCCTGAAAAATAGTAAAAAGTGTACTTGTGATGGTGTGCTTTTCATGACTTTTTATTAGGTCAAAAAAGAGTTAAAAGTTTACTCAAAAGTGTAATTTTCATGTCTTTTTACGAGTCTAAAAAGGAGATAAAAGATTACTTGTAAGTGTCTTTTTCTGTCCTTTTACCATTATGAAAAATATATAAAAGTGTACTCATCATGGTGTCTTTTTCATGTCTTTTTACAAGTCCGAAAAAGAGAGAAAATTTTACTCTAAAGTGTGTTTTTTTTTCCTTTTACAAATCCGAAAAATGTGATAAAAGTTTAATTGGAAGTTTTTTTTGTGTGTCCTTTTACAAGTCTAGAAAAGGAGATAAAATTATACTCATCTCGAGAGAATGAGTGGCTTAACGACATGCTCCTATGTTCCAAGTTCATGGAATCAACCTAAGAAAAATGAACGTGAATGGCACTAGCAAGTGAGGTCCACTCTTAATAGCGGTTCTCTCCATTGGTAGGTGGATGAAAACTAGAGGCCAAATAATACAAGAGGAAAATGTTCAAGGGATACTACAATAGCAATAAGTGAGATCTTGGAAAACATAAGTGCATTGGTAGGGTAAATTATGCAAGAAAAAATTTCATAAATGACCATTAGGAAACATAAAAATATGGGAAACCACTTAGGATATGGCCAAAATATAGATGAAGAGAGGAAAATAAGTCTCAATCTCAAGTGATGAACAGACTAAAATAGGGTTGTTGAAGCTACAAAAAATCACATCACGGAAATTGAATGGAAATTCAGGTGCTAACTAGGGATTCCAACAAGGGTAGGGACTACTATGCATGTTATGATGTGCAAAAGCGCAGTGGATAAAGTCACAACCTAATGGGATTTAACATAAGGAATTCTAACATAAAAATAAGAGGTTAATAATGAAAATTGTGGATGCATGGAAAAACCTATCCTTATATGTTATTTGAAATCATGTACCTCAAGTTCAGTGGAAATCACCATTTCCATAAAAACAAAGTCTCTAAAATCCTGTCAACATAATTAAACTACATTCCAGGGGTCAAAATCCAAATGTATAGTGAAATCTCAATAATAAAATATTTTGGGGATTTTTTTATATGATATATGCAAAAAAAAAAAAATCACACCACATAGATATGTACAAGGCACTACACATATTAATGTGTGTTTTAGTTTGAGAGAAAGTATGATAAGGATGCCAATAGTTCCTTACATAGAAAAACATATGTTACAACATTACATACAAGCACACATAGATATACAAGGAAGCATACATAAGTAACGGGATAAAAAATTATGCACTTTTATTATATGAATAAAATTTCACTTAACCTCTCTCTATTACAAAGTCACATACATAAACATGTGATAGTAGTTACTTTTCAGTTACAATTCTTAATTGCTTCATCAGTTGACTCTAATGATCTATTCGACTAACTCCTTTATTATACTCCTACATTCGAATTGTATGGTAAACTAGTGGGTCTAGTCATTAGGGTTGACTAGCCCATACAACATCTCCCCCCCTTCAATTCCTTTCTTATCCCAGGTAAGGGGAAATTTTGACTATGAAAATCAAAAAGAATTTGTCAAAACCCACTAGCGCCCCCAAGGAGGTTTTGACCAACAGGTTATATTTAACTATTATCATTATTTGGGAAAAATGAGAGAAGTTACAATTTAAGAGAATAATTATGATGTTGAATCATGATGGATTCTTCCGGTTTTCTCTAATGTTTCAGCATGTGTTTTATTATATTCGAATTCCCCAATATAGTTCTTTAATCTATTGGACTCACGGGATTTAGATATTTTGTCGACCTATCGATTTGTGCCTAAAATTTTTCTTAAGAACTGAATGCAAAAGGGACTTTGGAGGAAGGATTTATATGTGCAACAAACGAAAAATAAGAGAATAATTATGATGTTGAATCATGATGGATTCTTCCGGTTTTCTCTAATGTTTCAGCATGTGTTTTATTATATTCGAATTCCCCAATATAGTTCTTTAATCTATTGGACTCACGGGATTTAGATATTTTGTCGACCTATCGATTTGTGCCTAAAATTTTTCTTAAGAACTGAATGCAAAAGGGACTTTGGAGGAAGGATTTATATGTGCAACAAACGAAAAATAAATATATGTCGACTACTTGATCTAGGTGTTTTCTCATGTTAGACTTGATCCTCTGGTTTTTATGTTTCTCCAAGTGCTTCCTTCGAAATTTTCCACTCATGAAACTTTACATGTGGAGGTAGTGGTGTTGTTCTCTTATCCATGTGGGATTATTTTGTCCCTTTGAATACCATTTTTCAGTGTTACTCATTGGTGATTTGTAGTCGGGAAATTGAATTATGATATTGTTGCATTGAAAAAATGAAATCTATGTTGATATCATGATGCAACACCTGATTGATTGCTCTGCAGGTTGTTGCAGTAATTTATCAAATGCTACTAAATAGATATATGGAGTAATTTTATGCAAATGTTGTGAGAACATATTCCATTCATCGATTCAATATTGGGCCTCCATCGCCAATGAGTCCAACTATGCCAAGCAATCTAGTTTTTCCACCAAGCGGGAATCCTACACTGAAGTCAACTCTAGGTCCAAATTTTTTTCTTCTTCCTGATATTTTCCCTTAATCTGGTCGATATGGTTGATGAAATTGTTTGTTTTCATTTGAGACTCCTTCTCTTCTCTCAATCATTCCCTTTCTTTCTTGGGCAGTTCAACCTTGTCTTCCTTTCCTTTTTCAATATGATTTAATATAGCCAATTTGAATTTTAGGTTAGTGGTTACCTCTCTAGTTCTTCTCAAGTCATAAATTGTTTTCTTATAGACATTAATCTTGTTGTAAGTCATAGCAAACTATGAAAGCCAATTTATTACTGTTTCTTGTGAGGTAGCCACTTCCAAGTGTTGCCGGACCTCCTTGAATTTCTCATATTTTGTTTGGAGAATTGCTGTTGTTCAACGAGCCATCAACTCTTGTTTTCTTTTTATTGTATAACTATGTAGTTGTTTTTCTTGTATATTTGGTCATTTGAGGTCCTAGACTTCCTACTAAATTTTGGGACCTACATCGACCACTTATTTGACTAACTGTTTAAATTCTTTGAATGAGTCCATTCCTTCTATTGGGTGCTCTATGCTAAATTTGTTATCTTGCAAATAGCACACAACATTGTATTACATTTAACTCCTTATCCTTTTGTTCTATGAGTCAATAACCATCCTTCATAGATATTTTCGATCTATTGGTCGATTCTTTTACGATTTTCTTATATATGTCAGATATTGCTAATCTGATGCTACCGATGGGCCCAACACAGTTTATGAGGTCGATTATGATCACATGACTAGTTTGAAGGTCGTGGATTTGATTATCTTTGATGTGTTGTCCTTTATATGAATTGTATTCTTCTTCCTCTTATTTTCCTTCTTTCTGGTACAATGTTGCTCTGTATTTTTATTGTCTTCTTTATTCCGGTCTTTACCAGAATCATTCCCTTTGTTCACGTGGTCATCATTTCTCAACATTTTCTTCATCTATTTTCCATATTTATGTCTGTTTGGCATTCAGAGGATCGGTTTCCTTGTTCATGCCATTATTTTTATTGTTGTCTTCTCCGAATGCATCATTTCTATCCCTATTTTCATTTTTTCTTGGGGAGATCTCACTGATTTTTCTAAAGACTTCTAAGGGAAAGGATACATGGGGAAGGGATTATTTTTTTAGGTGAACCTTTCTAAGTATTATTTTCCCCTTTATCCTATTATTCTATGTTTTGATTCAAATACTCTGGTCCATTCTGTATATTCTTCTCTTTCTCCATCTATTTCTCCTGCTAGCCTTTTCCCATTTCTTTGTCAGATTTTCCGGGGAGATCGGTTGCACCTGTTGGCACTATGGTAGGGCCATTCACAGCTGATATTTGTCTTGGGATAGTGTTTTATAACACCTGATTGTATGTTATATTTTTACTTGCACCCAGAACGGTGTGCACACATCTTAGATCTGGCCTATGTTCTCAATAATATACACAACTTTTACATTATTTGACATCTAAACATAAACACACTTAGATGCCTAACTACTTAGAAAAACGGAAAATAAACCACCAATTGAATCATTCACAAGTAAATAAGAATTTAATTCCAAAAATAACTTGTTCTTAAATCCAAAAGAATGGGTTCTCATATGAGGAAGAATGGCCAAATTCTTACATAAAAGAAAGATACGAAGAACACTTACAAAATCATCTTGTTTTTCATTCCCAAGTTTTTTTGAGACCTTATATCCTTATCCTACTTATATGAGGTTCCTAGGATAAAAATTATTGCTTCCATCCCTCAACCTAATCCTCTCCTTTCTCACCAAAATTGAGGAAAAAAACTAGTCCTCTCAGCAAAATCAATTCTGCAAAATCCTGGGAAATACCCATCTTACAAATATGCTACTAGAAATCTTGTTGTACATCCCCACAAAAAATGGCCCCACTCTTGCCAAAAAATCTTTTCGTATGTCCCCATAGATACGCGATTGCCTCTAGTGAGGCTCGTATACATACATGATTGTCTCCACTGAAACTCGCGTACATGTATGGAAATATTGTACGGTCACTAAAATATTTGTCACAATATTTCCTCTCCTTATATAGGAATGTAATGTCATCTTATAAAACCCTTATTAACTCAACCTTAAATCATAATATTTTATTTCTCCTTGTGAGTTTGAAGCCCCAACACTAGCCCACAAATCCCATCATCAAACCAATGAAGGCCTAACTTCATCCCAAGTGTGATTTCATTGGTACGAAAGTGTGATTTGGTGCACAAAAAGATTCCTACATGATTAACATTATGGATACTAGTGGGAATACCTCTCAAATCTACAAAAAATTAACTTATATATCCTACTCTTTCTCTATCTATTTCTCCTTATGGCCTTTTTCCATTTCTTCATCATATTTCCCAGGGAGATCGGTTCCACTTGTTGGCACTACAATAGGCTCATTGGCAATTGATTTATTTGTTGGATTAGTGTGTTCTAAACCTTGATTATATGTATCCTTTTGTCCTTGTATTTTTGTATTTTTTGTGGTTCAGTTTCTGCAAATGCATCAAAATGACTTGACTAACTTACTTTTCTCTAACTAGTTTTTTCTTAAGTTAGGTTGGGTCTATTTGAATTTTTCACATAATCTAACTCGATTGAGTGATGCTCTATACCAATTATGTTCTATATGATTTATTCAATTTCCTATGAGTCATACTACCTTTACCTTTCTTGAACACTTCTTCTAGGTAGTGAATCTAAAATAGTTTCTTTAGAGGACACTCAACAATGTTCTTTCCTTGGTTTTTTTTCTTGTTTTTTTTCTTCTTTTGTAGTTGTTATTTCTTCAATGATTGGAGTGGGGTTGATTGGAGGTGACTCCATTTTTAGGTCAATTGTATTTTCTCTTGTTATTTTCCTTTTTGGAAGTGGTTTAGTACTTGGGTTGGGTCTATTTTCATTTGGTCGATGTCATGTGGTAGTAATCATCTAACCTGTAATATCCTTCTAGTTGTCTTTTAGTATATGTTTTTTTTTCACCTAGTTTTGACACGTTTCTCCAAGGCCAGTTTTATTTTTTTGCTTCATTACACTTTTCTTTGAGGGTTGTCATTTATTCCTGAAATGTTGGCCCAACACTCGACTTCAATATATTTCTAGTGATTTCTTTATCTTGCCAGGTTATCTTTTCCTGCAGTTTGAATTTCTCAACTATCTTGTTTGTGATAGAGGGAATTTTTTCTCACATTGTTAGGTCATCAAAGTTATGTGTAGTGTCCAACTCAAATGTTTCTTTCTAGACAATATCCATGTATGTTGGAGTTGTATCAGGGTCAATATATATTTTAGTTTTGGATGTTATTTCCTTTTTCTTTCTTTTTATAGGTGTTTTCTTTCCAAGAGTTCCTCTTTCCATACCCATATTTTCAACAAATGGAATAGAGCACAATGTTTCTTCTCTTTAATCCTCATGTTTAGCATATTTCATAGGTGTTAGTAAGGTGAGGTTGTCATGTAGCACGTTTGGAGGGATTTATGTTACATATCCAAACTTCCTATTAGTCTCTTTAAAGATCTGGATCTTTGTCGAATGATGTTCTAATTATGTTGGCATTCTCACACAATTAACTCCACACTAAACCATAATGCAGTCAATATTGAGTTGGATGTGGGAAATTGGCGACATTTCCCATCGAAATGTCTTGTTGACTATCTATATGTGTGATACATTCTTCAAATTATTCACCTAGCTTCTCAACATTCCATATGTGTGATTTATATAAATGTTGGCTCCCTTAATAAGCTGACTTGAATTGTGGCGAGCCAAATTAGTAGAGAATCAAATTTGATGGCACACCCATTTTCCTGGAATTCTCTGCAATTACTCTTGATTTTTGTGGCTAGAATTTCAACCCAGTCAAATTTCATGCATGATTGAATATTTTGGACAAGAGGCTCAAGCATCATGATGTTGATGTCAGATGCTTGACCTACATATGTGAATCATAGTGAGATTATGATACAATTCCATTTCACTCTTGATTCTATTACCCTATTAATTAATAACCCCTTGGAATTATTTGTCGAAATTCCTCATGTAAGGAACTATATCGAGTTGTTTGAATTTAAGGTTTTGGGAACTATGGTTCGCCTATGGGGTAACCTTGTAACATGGTGCACCATTACTCCAGTGATTCCTATTGGATATTCTAACTAAAAATTCTCATTCTAGTATCGAATCACCATACATTTCACAGCCTATTCCTTCCATCCACCAAACTCTGCCACCTATGGGCCCCCCAAGAAATGTCGAATGTCAACTTTCTTCAACAAAGTTGTTTCCTTTCCGAACTATGGTCTCCATGTCCCATGCAATGAATTATTTATGATGTTTATTTCATTTCATATCCTCAATTTTCACACCTTATATGATATGCATGCATACTTTTAACTGTAGTGAGGTGACTCTATCGAATTTATCTTTTGTTCATGGCTCGACCAAAGAGTCTTAGACTAGACCTCTCATTATCGACATGGATGCAATTTGTTGTTGGTTAGACTAAAAGTTTATCTTATGAGGTTTGGGGGTGAAGTGATTATCTACAAAATTGGTTTTATGAGTTCTCTAATGCTCGAGAGGGAGTAATAGAGAAGGAAAGTCATACACACCATGTATATGTATAGGCGGGAAGTGAAGTGGAGAATTTAATTTGGCCAATAGTATTATCAATTCACACACAATGATAGGTATGGTAGATGTAAATGCTTGTCTCTGTGAGGGAATGGTTGATTCAACAAAAAAGTTGTAGTCAATCCTATCGTGTCAGGGATTGATTGTGTCGAAGTACTTTTGCTAGCCGATTGTTTTGACTAAGTCGATTTTATTTTCTTTGGGATTTTTCCTGACTTGGTCAACTTCCATTATCTATTTTGTTTAGATAGTCTAGTTAGGTCAGTTCTTCTGGTTAATTGAATAACTTGATAATTTTTTTTGTTGACTTGGTCGATGTTTTAATTTTTTAATCCATGTTAGTTTTGTTGATTTATTTGAAGATAATCATGCTTGCATGATTTGTAATTTCCATGCTCGCTTGATTTATAGTTTTCTTGCTCGCTTGAATTATAATGTTCACACTCGATTTATAGGGGGATTTCACTTTTAATTAAGTTGGATACTTCCCTTTCACTTCATTGACTTGCTCATTTCTTTAAAATATGGCACATATCCTATCTTGGTGTTGAAATTCCTTTGGATTTTTTCTTTCCTTCTCTAAGTATCCTTTTTAATGGCCAAGGAATTTTTTCTCTCTTCATGCTAAGTATATTTGTATCAAATGAGTACTTTTTTTTACGGTTCGAGTAAGTTATATAACTTGTTTCCTTTGAACAATTTTATACCTAATTTTCATAACCAACTATTTTATTGCTTATATTAATATCTTTTTTTTTTATTTAATCTTTATTTTTCCTTTCTTTTATTTCTTGTCACATTTGTTTTTTATATATTTTCTTATTATTTTATTTTTTACTCGACATAGACCACCTCAAAGTTTTTTCGACCTAGTTGGATCCCGATAGAACCCCCAAAGAGTTTTTCACCAATATATATTGAGGCTATTGTGTGTTATACCTCTTGAGTTGGGCCCCATTTACTAGTTTTTGAAATGGGTACCCCCACAAAGTCCTTAGTTGAACTACTCCAGATGGTCGGATGTCCTCGACCATGTAATGAACCAACCGAGTAGTTTCTAATTTTTGGGGCTTGCCTTTTATCTGACTATGATATAATAATACCAAATCTCTTATGTTGATGTCTTTTTTCTTTATGTGTTGGTAATGCCAGGATTTATCTTGGTTCTTTGGAGCTTCTTGATGTTATTATTCTAGAATCCTTTATTCCCGTGATTGGTTAAGATGGTAGAAACGTTGTATTGTATTTATAAGATGGTTGAATTCAAGAACGATTGATATCCTTCCTTCATTTGCACATAATTTTAATGGCATTATAGCTTCATTAACATAAACAATTTTAAATTATGTTTGGTCAGTCGATATTTTGTATGTAGTTATGTATGCCCAGAGTACTAATGAGATCTTGTAATCCAAATCATCCATGTCGAGTCCACTTATTTTTGTTATTCCTTTCTGCAATGTTTTTTTAAAGGACTTGATTGTGCCATTGGCTTATGATAGGAGGTTGTATTCTTGTGGTTGATCATGAACTTTTTAAGTAATATTTCAATTGTACCATTGAAAAGAATTGTTCCATGATCGTTAATTAATGTTAGAGGATAGATGAATTTGGTTAATATATTTTCATATATGAATTTGGTTGTTGTCTCTTTTGTACATTTTTCAACTAGTTTTAATTCCTCCCATTTGGTTAGATATTTGAATGTCATTATAATATAATTAACCCATGTTCTCTTGGCTCTTTTTAGGAATGGGACTACAAATTCGATAGCCCATATTTCAAATGGTAAAATAGGATTTACAGAATGAAATGGAATTTAACTTTTCCATGGACTTCATTCCATCCTCTGACATTTATCACACATATTCACCTATTCTCGATAGTATTTATGTAGAATTAGCCACAATAGGCCTTCCTGAAGGATTTTTCTGGCTATTATGTGAGATTGAAAATGACCTCTTGTTGAGCCAGCATGCACTTTAAGGATTATATCTTATTTCTTGTATTCTAATACACATCACAAAAAAAATGCATATAACACAATGCAATTCATTATCACATAATAACATACATAGAACACAATGATTTTTACATGGAAACCCAAATGGGAGAAAACCACCAAATGGTTTTCTTATATCTTTTTAAGATTACACTCCTATGAAGTTGCACCAACTTCCAATATTCTCCAGCACCAAACATAAGGAGGCAGCAACACCATGATTTACAGGCACCAATCTAAAGGAAACTCCAACTCCTTGATTTACCACAATTTTAATGCCCCTAGGTCAAACCCTGATTTTAATGTACATATAGGAGGGTGAGTGGGGATACTTTGGGACAAAGTTCTTTTGTTTATTTTTTGAAGCCAAATTTCTTGTGTGGTTATTAAAATGGAGATCCTACATGTTAAAAGGCCAATATAACCATCTTCATATAATATATAACCACACTTAGATATTAATGAAAACACATCATTCTTGCAGACCAACCATACAAAAAGAGTATGGGGAGATAAACTCCACTATAAGGGAAAGGGTGGTTAACATTCTAGGAAAGGGGGCTAATCCAAGGGGTAATAAGACAAGGAAATATTACAATAATAATTCCTAAATTCAAAATTCTTGGGATATTATTTTATCCTAAGTTCCCAAGAGTTAGCAACATATCACCACATGGAGCACGCGAAGTTCCTATATTGAAAAGTGTTAATATTGTAAAATGAAATTATATTGTTGAGAACTTAGTGTAATTTTGATCTTTCCCATTCATTCTTACCATCATCCTCATGTTCACTTGTGTTGGCGTGTTTACAAGAAGACCCTGCTTGTCATTGATGGAAAGAACAACATCAACGATGGCATGTCTACAGGAAAGAACAATAACAACGATAACATGCTTACATTTATTTATGACAAGAACAACAACGAAGAAGGTATGGTTATAGGAAAGAATAGTAGTGACGTTGGCAGGTTTACAATTGGGAGACAACAATGGAAAACGGGCAAGCAAGGAAGATCAACAACGATGATGGCATGGAAAGGTCAGAAGCGTAACAATGAGGAGCAACAGTGATCGTTGGATCCCATTCAGAATTATCGATGACCATCAGATCTGAATCCAGATAGGAGGAGCGCAAAGATGGAGGATAGATCTCAAGTGTTAGATACGAGCGTAGGGTCCGACCATCGTTGGATCCAGGAGAAACTGCACATTATTTAAAGTGCTAGGAGAAGCGGGCTTACAAAATACTGAAAGCAGGAGGACCGTTCATCTTCGGGTAGGACACGTGGTCACAGATCAATATTTCGCTGACTAGAAAGTCAAAGGAAGGAGGTTCCCTAACCTTTTGAAATCATGAAATGCGAAACCATGATTTAATTTGAGTCGTTGATCAAAGGGAGATCGTCGACCATTGATCTGACTCCATTTAGGAGTTTCAGATACCGGGAGTTGGAGGTGTCAAGGACACTCATGACAAGAATGATGAAATCATGAAATGCGAAACGTCAAAATACCTTCAGATCATTTTAGGGTTTGTAACTTGGAGTGTCAAAACACTTCATCATAGAAATGTTGAAACGTCGAAATGCGAAACGTCAAAATACGCTGAGATAATTTCATGGTTTGTGACTTGGAGTGTCGAAACACTTCATCACAGAAATGTCGAAATGTCGAAATGTGAAATGCCAAAATACCTTCAGATCATTTCGAGGTTCGTGACTTGGAGTGTCGAATCACTTCATCACAGAAATGCCAAAACACTGAAATGCATTTTCGAATAAGGCTGTGGTCACAACCAGTATTCACATCTGTGGAAGATGGACGAAGGAGCTAGTGCAACCAAGCTCCATTTTGTTGATTGCAACTTGGAGTGTCGAGACCCATCATCATACGAATGCCAAAATGCGAAATTTTGAAAGAAATTTATGGATAAGTGCTTGGTCACTGTCAGTGGTCACATCGTTGAAGAGCTATATAGAAGATCTCAAAGAGACAAGCTTCATTTCAGAGTTTGGGACATAGAGAGTCGAGACAACTCTTCACATAATCCCCAAAATACAAAATGAAAAATGTGTCTTTAGAATTGGCCCCTGGTCATAACCTATGGTCACATCGACGAAGGCTCAAGGGATGATCTAGCATGAAGCTAATATCCATTTCATATATTGCAACTTGGAGAGTCGAGATGCCTGACAACAGAAATTGCCAAAATGAAAATCGCTAAAGCGCCTTCTGAATAGGTGTGTGGTCACCGCCTGAGGCCACATGTGAAAGGAAAGGTGAAAGGTTCCAAAGGCATAAGTCTCAAGAGGTTCACAGTGTAACTGCCATAAACCAAAGATTGTTTCTACACAAAAAAATTAAAGAGGCCTCAATGTGATTGCCAGAGGAGATGAAGAGTCTCAAGGCATCTTCCAGTGGAATGAAGATTGTTCATAGAGTTGATTGACAGATTGAAGAGCATTGAAGCCTGTAACTGCAAAACAGAGGATGAGCTCGACTATGATAGAGAATATGAAGAGTCTCTACTGCTAGACATGCTAAGGAATCTTAGCATAACACCCAGTGATGACGAACGCATGGGGATAACCGCCAGAAAAGCTGAGGAATTTCCATGATGATCAGGAAGAGGACTCGACATGAGGAGAACATGCAAAACAAAGGGAGTATGTTGTTGCTCGAGGGAGTGAAGCAGTGGTAATGTGGAGTGGCAGTGCATATCCCGATGTGGAGAACAATGTTGTGGCAAGAGCATGCCAAAGGATTGCGCATATAGCATGCACAAGGTGCACATAGACTTGATGAAGGCAGAAAAAAGAAGAGATGAGTGTTGCTATTGAGAGGGAGTCAGGCATGTAGAAGGAGGCATTGTGCAGTAGTTGAAATACACAGAAGAGGAATGGTGCATTGAATGGACATGGTGCATAGATCATAAAAGGAAAAAGAAAAGACAGTACAAGGCATGTGTGCAGGAAGACAGTGAGGCAGACAGAGAAGGGCAGTGTAGCAGAAAAGTGATAATACTGGTAAGCCATTGATGAACTTTATATCACTATAATAAGTTTCACTAGAAAACTTTGATATTTCAGGGTGGTTGGGAGGTTCTAGGGAGGACTGTTGTCCTTAGAGGTTCAAGTGGGTGCTTGAACACATGAAGTTGTACCTTCCATATGGTTGTATCCAGATAAACCAGGGAGGTAGGGTGGTGCAAGGGAGAACATTGGTTCTTTGATATACAGATCGGTGCTTGTGTAACTAGAAGTTGGTGCTGGAACTCTTAGGAATTTTGTGCTTCCATACAGTTGGTACTGGAACTCTTACAGAGTTGGTGCTTCCTTCTAGTGGGTGCTAGAGAAA
>JZKD02S1644032.1:74440-103185 GCA_000966675.3 Picea glauca
CTTCTGTGCAATATGGAACTCTGAATCCCGATCCTCGATGTCTTCATTTAACACTCTTGTGTATTAGGGATTTCCCTATCGGGAAATCGACAGATGAAAGGAGGCGATTTTCTCACCTTTCAAAACCCCGAACGTCGAGGTGCGATGTCACATGTTGTCCTCCGCTCCGTCTCCATGGAACCCGTCGCAACTCGAGGCTTCACAGTTCCTTCGTGCTCCCTTCGACCTTGAAAACGCCGAAGTGTCGAGTCCCGACTCCCCGAGGTCTCGTGCCACCTGTCCCTCCGATGATTGATGGCTCTGATTAAATCGGGAAATCACAACTCGCGATTTCGACGTGCATGCAATGCTTGCACTTGCCAACCACGATATGCCGATACTCGATGGCCAACGGGTTTTTCCTGCTCTCGAGGGTTGACCCTTCGCTACTTCTCCCAGATCCGACGATCCATGGGACTTCGCGATTCCTCCTAGACTTCCAAGTCGTCGACTCTCGTCCTCTGGTGAATCCTCCGACTTCCAAGATTTCCCTGGGTTCAAATCTCTCCCAGGCCTGTTCCTACAATACGAACGAGGAATTATCCCTCCTGAGATGAATTGTCCCTTCCTCCTTCAGAGACTTAAGCACGCTATCTGTGCTCCACATTCAACAACCTTCAAAGTGTTGAAGTCTTCCCAGACTCTGGGGCTCACAACCGCCGTAATCCTGGCCTTCCCATTTTCTCTGACTTGCTACTGAGCCTTCACGTCCAACCCACACTTGCCTACACAGTTCGAATAACAAAACACAAACCTGGTCGATGAGAATAAGAGCTTCACTATTGAACCTCCTCAACGCACTCCATGCGGAGGAATTCGACTGCACTCTATGCAGGAATCTCCTGGTTCGAACAATGAAACAATTGGAACTTATTCCCTCATTCTCTCAGGTTTTGAACCTGATATGCAATCACATACGCAACATATAGAAGGTAAGAATATAAAGAAGCAAGTATGCAACAAAATAATGTCAACAACACACAGAGATCAAACACATCCATGGGATTGAAATCACAGACTTTCTTCTATTAATTCAATCTGTACATGGGGTTTCTTCACAAACTCTCTTCTTTGTTCTCTATTTCTCTCTATGCTAATGCTGAATAATCCTAATCAATTACACAAGGAGGGTTCCTGTATTCGTTTTCCCTCCTGGAATTGAAACTGTCTAATCTACAACTAACCCTATCTACCAACATTTAAAACTGTTAAATGCCTTCTTATCTACATTACATTTCAAGTGCGCTTCATATGAATGTATTCATTCAAACGACGACGCAACCATCTTTTCAAAGAAATTCAAAAAGGTATGCACGGGTGTTGTCCAGCTATTCTTCTCTTTCCTCCATGCTGGCTCACTTTTTGAAGTATGGATGCTCCTGCATCAGAAAGCTAACCTTTTAGGAACAAAGGGGGAAAATAGTCAGAAGCAGAGAAGTAACAGTGAAAGGGGGAGTCATCCAGTTATGACAAGAAAAGGTTAATGAAGGAGTCCCAGTAAGAGAGGTGAGCAATAATGAGTATTCTACATAGGATACAGTGGAAGATGAAGATGAATAGGTCCAAGAATCAGAAGGAGAAGACTCTGTCTTAAATACAAATATTTTGCAGGACTCAAATAAGAAAATCCATCATGCCAGGGGGAGTTTGTGCTGGTTGAATATCTGATACCTCTTAAACATAATACAATAGCTTGGGGGGAGCATGTTTTCTTTGGCATTGATGTCAAACGGGGAGAAAAGGAGTGGTCCAGACGAGATGCTACAGTTGGAGGTCCAAATAGATTAGTGCAACCGTTTAGGGTTTCCATCAATGCCAAAGGGGGAGATTGTTGGCATGTTTACAAGAAGAGCATGCTTGTCATTGATGGAAAGAATAACAATAATGATGGCATGTCTACAGGAAAGAACAATAGGAATGATAGAATTCTTATAGTTATTGATGGAAAGAACAATAATGACGAAGGTATGGTTATAGAAAAGAATAGTAGCAACGTTGGCAGGTTTACAATTCGGAGACAACAATGGAAAACAGACAGGCAAGGAAGATCAACAATGATGATGGCATGGAAAGATCAGAGGCATAAAAATGAAGAGAAATAGTGATCATTGGATCCCATTCAGAATTCTCGATGACCGTCATATTTGAATCCATACAGGAGGAGCGCAAAGATGGAGGACAGATCTCAGGTGTTAGATCCGAGCACAGGGTCCAACCATTGTTGGATTCAAGACAACCTGCATGTTCTTTAAAGTGATAGGAGAAGCGGACTTACAAAATCTTGAAAGTAGGAGGACCATCCATCTTCGGGTAGAACACGTGGTCACATATCAACATTTCACTGACTGGAAAGTCAAAGGAAGGAGGTGCCCTAACCTTTTGAAATCATGAAATGAGAAACCACGATTTAATCTGAGTCATTCATCAAAGGGAGATCGTGGACCGTTGATCTGAATCCATTTCATAGTTTTGGATACCGAGAGTTGGAGGTGTCAAGAAAACTCACGACAAGAATGATGAAATCGTGAAATATGAAATGTCAAATTACCTTCAGATCATTTTGGGGTTTGTGACTTGGTGTGTCTAAATAGTTCATCACAGAAATGTTGAAACGCCAAAATGAAAAATGCTAAAATACCTTCAGATCATTTCAGGGTTCGTGACTTGGAGTGTTGAAACACTTCATCACAGAAAGGTCAAAACGCCAAAATGAAAAATGTTGAAATACCTTCATATCATTTCAGGGTTCGTGACTTGGAGTGTCGAAACACTTCATCACAAAAATGTCGAAACGTCGAAATGCGTTTTTGAATAAGGCTATGGTCACAGCCAATGGTCACATCTATGGAAGATGGAGGAAGGAGCTAGTGCAACCAAGCTCCATTTTGGTGATCGTGACTTGGAGTGTCAAGACCCTTCATCATAGGAATGCCAAAATGTGAAATTGTGAAAGTGCTTTATGGATAAGCGCTTGGTCACTGACGATGGTCACATCGTCGAAGAGCTGTAGAGAAGAGTTTGAAGATACAAGATCCATTTTGGAGTTTGGGACATGGAGAGTCGAGACAACTCTTCATAGAATCCCCGAAACGCTAAATGCAAAATGCGTCTTCAGAATTGGACCCTGGTCATAACCTATGGTCACATCGATGAATGCTCAAGGGAGGATCTAGCATGAAGCTAATCTCCATTTTGGAGATCGTGACTTGGAGAGTTGAGATGCCTCACAACAGGAATTGTCGAAATGTGAATCGCGAAAGTGCCTTCTGAACAGGTGTGTGGTCACCACCTGAGGCCACATGTGAATGGAAAGGTGAAAGGTGCCAAAGACATAAGGATCAAGAGGTTCATAGTGTAACTGCTAGAAACCATTGATTGTTTCTGCATAGAAAAATCAAAGAGGCCTCAGTGTGATTGCCAGAGGAGCTGAAGAGTATCAAGGCATCTGCCAGTGGAATGAAGATTGTTCATAGAAGCGATTAACAGATGGAAGAGCATTTAAGCCTATAACTGCAATAGAGAGGATGATATCAACTATGATAGAGAAGACGAACAGTCTCAACTGCTAGACATGCTAAGGAATCTCAGCATAACACCTAGTGATGATGAACACATGGGGATAAGCACCAGAAAAGTTGAGGAATTTCCATGATGATCATGAAGAGGACTCGACATGAGGAGAACATGAAGAACAGAGAGAGTGTGTTGATGCTCGAGGGAGTGAAGTGGTGGCAATGTGGAGTGGTAGTGCATATCCCGATGTGGAGAATAATGGCCTGGCCAGAGCATGTAGAAGGATCGTGTATATAGCATGCACAAAGTGCACAAAGACTTGATGAAGGCAGAACAAAGAAGAGATGATGGTTGTTCTTGAGAGGGATTCATGCATGTAGAAGGAGGTAGTGTGCAGCAGTTGAAATACATAGAAGAGGAATGGTGCATTGAATGGACATGGTGCACAGAGGAGGGCAGTGTAGCAGAATAGTGATGAGACTAGTAAGCCATTGATGAACATTATATCACTGTAATAAGTTTCAGTAGTAAAGATTGATATTTCAGGATGGTTGGGAGGTGATAGGGATTAATTTTTTCCTCAGAGGTTCAAGTGGGTGGTTGAACACAACAAGTTGTAGCTTCCATTTGGTTGCAGCTAGAGAAACTAGGGTGGTAGGGTGGTGCAAGGTAGAACATTAGTTCTCTGATATACAGGCCAATGCTTGTGTAACTGGAAGTTGGTTCTTCCATCTAGTTGGTGCTGGAACTCTTAGGAAGTTGGTGCTTCCATCCAGTTGGTGCTGGAACTCTTAGGGATTTGGTTCTTCCTTCTAGTGGGTTCTAGAGAAACCAGGGAGTCGATGCTTCCTTCTAGTGGGTGCTAGAGAATCCAGAGTGTTGGTGATCTTAGCAAGTAGCATCTTGCAAAACAAAGGTTGTAGCCTCATTATGATTTGGTGCTCATAAGTATGATAATGTACAAAATGTAAATATTACTTATCATATAAAGAAGAAGAGGTTTTTACCCTTTATGGGTTTCCTCAGGAAATATCTGTCTCTGTGTATCTCATATGTGTGAATGATGTTGAATGTTCTATTGCTTACTTCCCTACATTATCATGATCACCATTGAAAGTTCTATAATTAATTTAAAATGATCATAATTTTTTAAGATCAGTAACAACTGATTCACCCCCCACTCTCAGTTGTCCAAGAACTTGGCCATATACCTTCAATACTTTCACTTGGGTAATATTTGGAGCTATTTTGAGGAGTAACCTAAGAAATGAGATGAAGAGATGGGTTTTGATTTTCATGACATATTGGATAAGTGGGTTGTCACACCCATGAGAATTATCTCAAGGTGAGAGAATTGTTGGGAATTTATTTCCCAAGGTTCCAAGTTGTAGCTACAGGGATCTCAAAATTCTTGTGTAGTATACCTAGGGAAGTAATATTGGGTACCTAGGGAGGTATCTAATGGGAATGTGATTATGTATTATTATTGGAAGTCATTTAATATATGAGAATGTGGTAATTCAATGTAAGGTGGACTAGGTCCACTATATTAATAAAGACCCACTATGGTAGTTAAACATAATAAATGTGAGAAGGCTCTCTAGAAGGTTCCTAGGAGATAGAGAGAGATATATAAGGAAGTGTAAGCAATGTAATGAGATATAGTGAAGAATATTGTGAATGTATCAATCATTGTTTGAGGAGTGTTATCATTCCTTAAGGATTAATATATGGCGTTACCCTACCTCAAGGGTTTTCTCTATTTTTTGTGTTCGGTATTTTGGTGAATGGTTTGATATTTATTATTGGTTTATTGTTGACACTTATCTTTATATATATTTAGGTACTTACCAAGTGGTATCATATCACTTTCCTCGGCCAAATAACATAATATTCTTTTTCTCTTTTTTCATATTTTTTTCTAGGGAAAAAAACGACAACGCACTTCAAGTTCATATATGAAGATTTCTTAGCTGAATTTGGAAAAAAAAAAATTGGATATCTCAATTCATCTCAAAAAAATACCCAATTTAAAAAAAAACATCATCTGAAAAGGAGTCTAGGAAGTAAAGTTATGATCATTTTAAATTCAACATTTTTTCTAAGTTTTTCCGGAAGAAGCCACGATTTTCTGCAGTAAGTTATTTCTACACCCTAGTTTTTGTTGAAGATTTATTCCAAGCATGATATTTTTACTGGAAGCAATGATGGCCCTAGTATTGAAGAATTTATACAATCTCACAAGTCATTATGGAAATAGAAGTGGGAATGTTTTTGTAACATCGCGCTCTGGCGGACTGAGAAAACTTATTCTTTGAGGATACTTGCTTGCAAGTGATCTAGAATTTTATGATGTTAAAACATTTATCCTTGATTATGATGTGTTATGATAGATGACATGGTGTTTTACTTCTTGGATGTAGACAGGTGCTTTGACTTAGTTTTATTGAGTGTGCAGGGTTTTGGACCTTGAGGATGCAGAGGCATCGGTGGAACCCCTTGGACTCCGGATTGAGTCAGGGAGTGTGCTATTTGGGTTGATTTATTTACTGTGATATTTCATTGATTTGATGATATGATTTTGACATGTTCTGACACGATTGTTGATGATGCAGGCTGACGATAGCTTGCCGACCAGACTCACATATGGAGTAAAGGGGCCACACACTATTTCCAGAGAGGTTGAGGGAGAGGTGTGGACAACAACCCTACCACAACCTACTAGCACTCGCGTCGTGGCTTGAACTGTAGGTTAACGATTACCTAGTTTAAGAGGATTCGTGATGCCGTGAGGGTAGACTGCGATAGTCACTCATGATGATTCTAAGGGGTGCGCAATAAGGAGGGGGCCTTATTCCTTAGAGACCTTAGTCTCCCACAAGTTCACCTGGTGGAGTGTTGATTCTAGGGGTTATAGATGTCTACCAATAAGTCAAGTTGGCGAGTGGCACCCTTGGAGCACGTGKTACATCCTGAAGGGCACGTCGCGCGAAAGAAACAAAATTTGGCAAGTGGCACCCTTGGAGCATGTGGTGCATCCTGAAGGGCACGTTGCGCAAAAGAAACATAAGTTGGTGAGTGGCACCCTTGGAGCACGTGGTGCGTCCTGAAGGGCACGTTGCGTTGATGTTGATGAAGGGACAAACCTAGATGGCCCTAACACATTTAACACATTAAAAAATTCTTAAGCTACATCCCTAATTAAATGTCGCCTAGTTCTGATTCTAAGTCCTAAGTCTAAAACTTCTCAGGGTCAAATTTTAGTCTAACCTTAAGAAAAAGGACCCTAAAAATAAAAATAAAAATTTAAATAAAAACCCACTTAAGTAATAGTTTAGTCTTCATAAAATTCTTGGGGTAAATGAAGAGAGTAGACTTTAATTAAAAATAGTGGATTTAAAAATTTCAAAGAAGAAATTATTCATTAACTTGTGGAAGTACAAAGATATTAAATTAATAATAAAAGGGAAAGATTTAATAACGCAATTTCCATTTTGGGCTTTAATAAAAAGGGGAAAGAAGGGAATAATAAGAATTAGGAAACTAAGTAATGGAGGAAACTTAATAAAGGAATGATGGGAACTTATGGTAAAAAGTGAGGTCAACATAGTAAGGAATCTGCAATTAAGAACCTATTAATCTGAGCTAATTTAGTAACATCTTTATTCTAGGAAAGTATTTAAAACATGTAAGGGGATCTAGGAACACCTAGGAGTAAATTTAGGAGTGACTCTAGGTGGGTAAGGGATTTGAGACAATTAATAAATTTAAAGAAAATATTTATTGGAGAAAAGAGGGGGCTGGACGACACTTGTGCAATCGAGAATATTTAGAATATTTTATTGAAACTTAATTTAAAATGTGAATTAGGTAAGTTGGTGGGTCTCAAAAATCTATAAAAGAAAAGGGATATGGGGAAGAGAGGGGATCGCCTGTTAGCGTAACGTTACGCTGCCGGATTTGTGACTTGATTGATTGCTTGTGAGGAGTTGGGATTTTCCAGCTCTCATTGGAGTGGTAGCTCGGCCTTGTGAGGTAAGCTGGAAAGCTAGACATACCTTCTGGATAGTGTGTGGCCCCTTTGTGGCTCGGGGGGCTAAGGGGGAAGAAGAGTACCCTTAGCGATTGGCTAGGAGGTACCGGTGTAGTCTCGATGGTCGACGAGCAGGAGCGACATAGAGCAGGAGAGGCACAGAGCGCGTGCTAATCATTCGACGCGGGAGTCAATGCAATAGTATGGTTTTTGTTTAATTAATTTGGTCGATTAGGATGCATTATGATTTACACTGGTATCAGAATATTGGTTGTAATTGGATTTAATGGTTATTTTATTTCTGTTCCTTGGCGATTAAAATGTTTGTTATTTCTGTCAGTGAATTTAGTTTTTGGACTAGGAATTGCTATGCTTTAATTATTGAAAACTCTGTAACGAATCTTGTTTGTGTTACTTTTACTGGGAAATGATTTCTTATGCCTGTAATTTCAACACAAAAGATTAATTTATCTTTGTGATTAAATTGGTACTGAAATGGGTTAACACTGTGTTTGCAATTTTCTTCACTTATGGTTCAAATTAACCTGACCAGTGGTAAGGATTTCACATGTTTCTACCCAGTGTTGAAGCTGGTCGCACAACGCTCACCCACAGTCCTTCAATTACACACATGTATAGCGATATATTGGCTTGAATGAGTAGTGTTATAGCTGGAGGCCGCCACATAATTTTAAGGGCATTTTCACCCGGTTTACCCTCAGCATCTTTAATGGTTTCCTGTATTTACACCACGAATTTTGAAAATCCATCCTCCCTTCCAATCCATGCGTTGTTTGTTGTTCAATTGGATATATTAAATCATTTCTTGACTGGGTAGATGGGTGAATCACGCATCCCTCAGTCTGCAAAATTCGTTGGTTTTCTGCGTTTCTTTTTTACCAGTCTTTGAGCTTGATTTTTAGCAACCCACAGCCCAACTTGGTCCTTAACAATAGTGAATTCAACCCGTCAAGAAGCCACGACCTCCCTTAAATCCGGTACTGTAATTTCTGAAGCGATTTCTGGTCTAGCCAATTTCTTTACCGTATCACTCAGCTAGCGTTACTCCTTCATGGATCTAAACCCACGTGGGATCTCTTATTTACACAGTGCATGGGTGTATAGGGAGACTGCATTTGGAACCTCTCCTCACCCTGATTTTGAAGTGTTTGGGATGATTTAGAAACACTTATCCCCAACCATCCTTGCGTTGTGCGTTTGCAGTGGAATCCTCCGTGTTGACCCCGATTGCAGTCACATTATGACTGTATATCGACCGCATAGTGACTATGTGCATGTCTATTTATTACCCTGCTAAATTGTGTAGAGGGATATTCTGGGGCTCGGTCAGTAACAGTTACGTTCCCGGTGTTAAATTCGCCTATCCTTGCCAGCGAAATTCTCGGATGCATTTTCCACTTTTACGTTAATGCTGTTGGCTGGGAATGCATGCAAAGTTTGGGGTGATAATTGATTGATTTCCTTTTTGAAATGCTTTTTTTTATGTGGTGTAGCAGAGCCTTTTGCTAATGCCTTTTAGTTTCACATGAACCTCCCCTTCTCGTCTGGTTGGAGAAACTTCTTTTTTAATGCCTTTCTTTAATACGCTCATAACCGGGCTTTTGGTTGTCCATTTTATTGCCTTTAGTTTTCCGCTAATTCTCATTAAATTTTTCAAAATATAGGCATTAGCTCTGTGGTACTCTATAATAGATTTGCATTTTCCAGACTGTTATAATTAAATATTCAATGATTATCGTTAAGAGATTCTCATTTTAAGAGTGTTAAAATTAAATATTTAGAGACTATCATTAGAGATTGGCTTTTCCATTCTCATTAATATCCAATATTGTTATTAATGAACCTCCAAGGTCATTATAAACTACCAATTATAAACAGTCCCCAATATTCAACAACCAGCATTTTATTTAGTATGGTATATGTGGTTTCAGCATATTTTATCTTAATTGGGATAAGAAATTCCTTATGTTCAATAGTCTCTCTAATCTGTTCCATTTTATGAGACAAGTTGTTTTTATTTGTAGTCTCTTTGGTGGTTGGTGTTGACTAACTTGAAGTGTCTTCTTATAAATTTTCCTTTAATAAACAAAAAATAATAATAAAACAATTTTATTTTTGTTAGGTTGGGTTCTCTTTCATTGCATTGATGTTCTCATTCTATTAGTTATATTTTTCCCTATTCTATGGGTTGATATTCATTCTACTTTCAGGATTGTTAAAGCTAACTAATAATTTAGCTCATCTTTTAAATTTCCTTATTTTACTTGTAATTTTTGAAATTTTAAGTTCTCAATATTCTCTTAATTAGTCCATCCTTGAGATTATTTTATACCTTTATATGAATTATTGTTATTAGTAACGAATCTGTTAGTAATATTATTTTATATCCTGGAACTTTAATTAGATATCGTTAAATGGTAATGAAGCTATTAAGTTGATTAGTATAGTTAGGGTCATTACAATGGTGTTGACATTTATGGAAAAGATATTGTAGTTTTATTATGAAAATAGTTAATTAATTCGCAAAGTCTTTATATTACAAATGTAATGATGCTAGCCTTTATGGTGATGTCATTGTAGCTTTATTATGAAAATAGTTAGTTAAGTTGCAAAGTCTTTATATTACAAATGTAATGATGCTAGCTTTTATGGTGATGTCATTGTAGTTTATTTATTGATACTAACATATAATATGTAATGTGGATATTATCTTATTGCAAGGTAAGTGAGGTAAATGTAATGAAGTTATTCATCATGGTATGTTATTGTAATAATTTGGTTATTGATAAACATATATGATGAAATGTTCTTGAATTAAGAACAATAAAATTATTCTGAGTTAGGAAATGAAGGGTGTTGTTCTTTAAATTAATGTGGTACTGGGTTGGTAATCATTTATTGCTTGGTCTGCTTGTGTCAGGCGGGATGTAGACACCTCCATGTTCCTTAGAACAGTCGCCGGCCCTGAGACCTTAAATGATTAAAATCGATGGGAACCTAGGCTTGAACGTTGATTATGTGTCTTGGAGGTCTTAACCATTGTAGGGTAGGACAGATGGGAAGTCAGTATTTTTATGGTCGATTGATGGTCATTTACTGCTTTTCGTTACGTGTGGTGCACTTCAGTTCATCTTGTTATGTTCATTGTGGTTGCGTCTTGTTAGTCATCAGGTGGTGACATAGAGTGAATGTGTTTGTTTCCCTTGTACACATGCGCACACACTTAAAATAAAAAATAAAATAAAAATCACTAGTTACAAGAGGTTGTCGTCGTGACGAACAGGAGGTTCATTACATAAGAGAAGCAATGATGTCCCTAGTATTGAAGAATTTATACAATCTCACAAGTCATTATGGAAAGAGAAGAGGGAATGTTTTCTCTATTTTTTGTGTTCGGTATTTTGGTGAATGGTTTGATATTTATTATTGGTTTTTTTTTGACACTTATCTTTAGATATATTCAGGTACTTACCAAGTGGTATCATATCACTTTCCTTGGCCAAATAAAGGAATAATGTTTTGCTCTTTTTTCATATTTTTTTCTAGGGAAAAAAATGACGACGCACTTCAGGTTCATATATGAACATTTCTGAGCTGAATTTGGAAAAACAAATTGGATATTTCAATTCATCTCAGAAAAATACCCAATTTAAAAAAACATCATCTGAAAAGGAGTCTAGGAAGTAAAGTTATGATCATTTTAAATTCAACATTGTTTCTAAGTTTTTTCGGAAGAAGCCACAATTTTCTGCAGTAAGTTATTTCTACACCCTAATTTTTGTTGAAGATTTATTCCAAGCATGATATTTTTACTGGAAGCAATGATGGCCCTAGTATTGAAGAATTTATACAATCTCACAAGTCATTATGGAAAGAGAAGTGGGAATTTTTTGTAGACCGGGGTTTCAAAGGTGATGTTTTCATATGGTGGAAATCATTTCACCATTCTGAGTGGATGTCACTTTCTGAGGAAGCACTTGAAAATTTACTTTTAGAAAATTGGTCTCATACAAAGATTAAGGATAAATACATCACCAAGATTTTATTTTCATGTGGAAAAACTATATTACAATTCATGGTTCTATTCATAAAGAAAATGTCATTGTTTCTATTAACCCTAGTTGCAAACAATTTTTATCAATATTCAGTTGGTTAATAGATTGCAAGTTCCAACAAAGAATATTAAAAGCACACAGGTTGCAAGTGAAAATGTTAAACATTTTAAAGATTTGAAGCTTAGTATGGATTAATATGTGTTGCATTCAGATTTTGAGGCTCTAGATATGGGTGATGAAGACATTGTTTTGGGATATCCTTGGATAGAATCAATGGGTGCCATTAATATTAATGTGTAAAAGAAGATTTTAAAGATTTGTTAGAGGAAAAAGAAAATTACATTATAGGATGTGTCTCTTAGTAAGAAAGATGGGCCCATGGAAGCTGGCAATGAGGTTATTTCCAAGTCTAAATTTGAATTAGAGGCAGAGTCTACAGAAGGAGATGAAGAAAAACTACAGGAAGGACATAATCAAGAAGCTAAGGAGGTCATTGACTCAAAGGAACAAAGTGTTGCATATTTGAAGAAAAAAGAATAGATTCAGATAGTTGTTGTATATCGCTATCCACATCATATAGAGATACAAAACTGATCAAGGAAATGGCATGTGCATCAATACATTTATGCACCAACACGAAAATAGAAAGGAAACCGATCAAGAGGTGCATGGAGGCTTACTGGCACTATAGGAAGACATCAATCTATAGAACTAATCACATGGAAACACAAACATAATGTAGATCAAGATCAGGGTGGCAAGGCAGTAGATGGACATCATGTTTGACTTCCATTGGGATGGATGGATGGTCGTACTTGGTACCAGTTGGCTACATTTCTTAACCGGTCATATTATATGGTTTATTCTCATGTTTTGAGGATGAAACATGTGAAGGGGGATGGAATTTAGTATACCTAGGGAAGCAATATGGGGTATCAAGGGAGGTACCCACTAGGAATGTGGTTACGTATTATTAGTGGAAGTCATTTAATATATGAGAATGTGGTCATTCAATGTAAGGTGGACTAGGTCCACTATATTAATAGAGACCCACTATGGTAGTTAAATGTAATAAATGTGAGAAGTCTCTCTAGTAGGTTCCTAGGAGATAGAGAGAGCTATATAAAGAAGTGGAATAAATGTAATGATATATAGTGAATAACACTGTGAATTTATCAAGCATTTCTTGAGGATTTTTATCCTTCTTTAAGGATTAATATATGGTGTTACCCTATCACAAGGGTTTTCTCTATTTCTTGTGTTCAATATTTTTGTGAATGTTTTGGTGTTTATTATTGGTTTATTGTTGACATTTATCTCCAGATCTATTCAGGTACTTAACATATTCTATGGTCTGTTTATGAAGCCTCAGAAGGGAGGTGGGGCTACCGAAGGATTGTTCAGTAGATATGGGGAACACTTCCTGGGGTGGGACAAACATGTTGGGAATGAGGGATTGTAGGTTATCTTCTAGTGTTGGCACTTTGATATGAGTATTTTGGCTATTGATAGACCTTAGCTTGGCTTAGGATTCCTTTTCCCTGGTGGATTTTTAGCCTCGTTTTGGGGGTGACCTACTGTTGATATTTTATAAGAAGAAGAGTCTATGGATGGGAGGAACATTTGAGGTATGCACAAAATTGGTGATTTTGAAAAAAAGAATAAGTTTCTTCTATGTATTTTATTTAATTATGGTGTGATTAAATGTATATTCAGTTATGGGTTTTTCCTATGTTATTATGCATGTTTATACTATTTATGGGTTGTATGATTATTTTCGTATGTAGAGAAATTCTTATTTAAATTAATGGTATCATAATTAGAAATTTCATGGGGCATTATCCAACTTGGGGCTGGAAATGATACTACATGGTATCAGAGAAAAAATTTCACCAATTTGTTGGTAGTGGTGACGTTACAATGTAGTAACAAGACTTAACTAGGTGGTTGGGCATGATACAATGTGGTATTAGAGACATAGGCTCAACGTTGAGCCTATATGGACGATAGACATAGTGCTAAAGATGATTTTGTAGAGTCTTCATGCAAATTGTTTGACAAAATGTTAAAAAGGGTTGTCTACAAAATGTTTTTAGAAATTACTTGTAATGTACCCAACCACCCACAAGCTAGCTATGCTACTTCAAAACTCACTTCTAATCTGATTTTGAAGTCTAATAATTTTTTTATTAACAAAGAGACATGGAATATTTACATGTAGAGATCAAGATTCATGCTACAACATAAAAGAAATGAATATAATTCCATAGAGAGAAATAACCAACAAGCACACACATTATAAACATAAATTGCAGCGATAATAATTAATACACAATGGAGATCAATATACAGGTAACTGAAACCATGACATAGATCACTTATCTTTAATGAAACCCAACTGTAGACACTAGTGTTCCAAGTATCAAGAAAAATGTCACCCCAGAGCCAAGGCTATGAATCCACAAGGACGATTCCAAGGTGTTACTCAACTTCCCAAACAAGTTAGCACTCAAGGAAAAGGTGCATAATGGGGCCCACCCATCCTTGTGGTCAATTAAGAGGGTGAAAGTTGGAATGTTTATAGTCAAGGTAGGACCTTTGTCCCATCTAGGTCAAAAATGTGTCAGTTGTATAGGTGGGCCCCTAAGATACCAGTGTCTTAAAAAATTTGAAGCCCACGTAAGAGAAAGAACTTATAAGAGGATGATGTGGTAGGACTAGGAAGCCTAGGAGGCATACATGGCTTCTTCATGGAGTACCAAGTCATCCCATAAATCTATATCAACCACCAATTCAGCGGAAATAAACATTTTTTATCATAAATTTATAATATTTTTTATGACATGTTCTTGGAGGTCATTTTTGAAGGTCTAAATAGTGTTTTTATAAGTTCTAATTGTCATAGGAACCACATAAGTCTCTTCATATTAATGGAAATTTCTTGAGGATATCTTTCCAACGATGTAAATGGTTTGTAAAATGGAGCTTAATGAGGATGTTAGAGGCTAAACAATAGAAGATCAATTTGAGACCCAGTTAACTTCTGAGGACCACAACTTCCTTCTCTAGAAGCTGATTGAGGCACAGTTGTAGTACATGGAAATATATTTGGAAATCGAATATAACCATGGATTCCAAATATAAATCTAGGAACCTACAAATGTACATGAATACATATAAGGCATAGGTAGCATTCAAGGCTAAAACGATAAAATGGCATGAAACTTCAGCAGGTTGTATCTAGCATCCTGAAGCACAAATGAAGGTAAAATTTGGTTAGATTGTTCAAAATGGGGTCATGAAGATACTCAATTGATATTCTAACAAAAATATCAAAGGAGGTAGTGTAGGGATGCAAGAACAAGACTGAAATTACACCTAGAATAAAAATTGCATAAAAAGAGTGAGTGGGTAATATTCAAAGGACCATAACTTTTTGCTCATAACTCATAATTAAGAAACACAGTAGTCATTGGAAATGTCTTGGATAGAGGAGTCAAAATATGCACTCAAAAATGTGAATTGATCAATACAATTCACAAACAATTAGAAATAACAATTATGGTGTACTTAAAAAGGGAAAATGGTGCTTAGTATTTATAGATTTGTTAAATTATTTGTCTAACAAATCTGATTTCCTACACATTTTGCAGAGATAAGAGAAAATATAGTATAACAATATCAATACAAAAATCATAGGCATGGAGGATGATCAGAGAACCTACATCCATGAATATGAGGTCATATGGTTGTATTTTAGCATGGGTAATGAAGGGACATAATCCAATGGTCATAGAGAAGGGGGAAAGAAAGAGTGAAATTTGAAGAGACCATAAAGAGTCTGTAAAAATAAGTCCAGAGTTATAAGGATGATAATGAGAGGATTATGAAATACAAAGAGCAACAAGATGGATTCAACATCAATTTCTTATAGAACTTGGACAAAATAAAGAATAAGATGGAAAAAGATATTGAATCAAGCAAGTGAGGGTGTCATAGGTCTCATGATAAAATAAGAGAAGAAAGAATTTTTTATAGGAATCATCATCACTCACCAAATCATTTATCTAGGAGATCACACAGTATTTCAATACCATATCCTCTCAGGAAGCATAACAATAGGTCTAGGGTAGACTATCTACAAGGGAGATGAATAAGATCGAGAATCCTACCTTTGATGGTGAGCATAATAAAGACAAGGATACAAATACTTGGTTGTTGGGAATGAGGATGTACTTTTAGTTACACAATTACTCCTCACAAGAAGAGGGGATAATTGAAATTTATGAGCTAAAAGGAAAAACATCAATGTGGTGGAACCAATTTATGCAAGTGTGACACTTTGATGAGAAGAAGCTTAATTGGAGGGATTTAAAAATATATTTTTAGAAGAAGTACTTAACCAAGAACTATTATCATAGGAGAATGAAGGAGTTATTTGAACTCAATATTAGGAGTATGACCATAGATGAGTATGAGAGAATATTATTATATTTTTTTATGTTGGTTTCATCAACGATGAACATGTAAAGATTCATAGGTACCTAAGTGGGTTGCTATCATTTATCAATGATAAGATATAGTATGATGATCCCAAGACTCTGGAAAGATAAATGTATCTATGATCATCACAGAGGAAAACCTAATTAACGAAAATATTGGGAACACAAGAAGAAAGAAAAGATGGAACATAGGAGGAAGGGAACCAAGCCACCATTATTTAGAAATAATTCTCAAGGACAGTCATCTTCCAAGGAGCCCATAATGATATAAATAATGGTGAAAAGACCAAGGAAATAGCCAATGAACTGTTGGGGGTGTGAGGGAGATCACATGTATAGATATTTCACTCGTAGAGGTGAAAATGTGAGGACTGTTCAAAATGTACAAAAATATGATACAATGGAAGACATGGGAAGAAATATATGAAGGATCTATGAAGCCATGGACAAAAAGAAAGTTAAATTTCAGTCCCATGTGATTCAACTGGGAGGTAAGATTAACAACCAACCCATCTATATTTTAATTGATTCAATATCTATTCATAGTTATCTAGACCCTAAGTTGGTGGAAATATTTCATTTTCCAAGAAGCAATCTTGGGAAAGATGTGTTGGTGCAGCTAGCTATAGCAACTAAGAGAAAAAATAACGATATGGTAAATCATGTCCAATGGACATGAATGGGTTGAGTACAAGGGTAGATTTGAGTATCATATCGTTGGGATCATACAATTTCCTAATTGGTATGGATTGGTTGGATAAGCATCATGATGTCCTAGATTGTTATAATAAGACATTTACTTGCTTGGATGAGGAAGGAAACTTGAGGATAATTCAGAGGATTCCAAGTGCAGTAACTATTAGAGAAGTTTCAACCTTGCAACTGAATAAGAACTTCAGGAAAGGATGCCAAATATTTTCAACACACATGGAAGAGACACTAAAGGACAAAGTGACAAATATTAAATACTATTCTTTCATAAAAGAGTTTGAAGATGTATTTAGAGAAAGATTGGGGTTCCCACCAAAAGAGAGATATCGATTTCTCCATTAATTTGGTGCCTAGAGAATCCCCAATGTCTAAGATTCTGTACAAGATGAGTACACTAGAGTTGAAGGAACTACAAATGTAGCTTGAAGAGATTTTAATCTAGAAGTGTTTCCCCAGTAAATAAATATGTCAAATATCCATGACATGTACAATAGATAACATTTTGATTTCATAGATGGATTCTCCCAAATGTCACTCTGAAAGTTGTTTGATGGTGAAATCCAAAGGCCAGCCATCTTACATTAGGACAGACCCAATTCATTTTCCAGAAGCCTCACATTCCAAGACAAAAGTATTGGTGAATTTGAGAAGGGTTAGGATCATAGTTGTGCACATAGCTACTTTCAAGGCCTGGAAGGAATGGTCAATTGTTGGAGTCCAAGTGAAGGCATTATTTTTAAGGATATTGATGAGAGGGGCTGAAATTGTTCCATAAATCTTAATGAACTTGCAATAGTAACCTGTTACACCCAAAAATCCACACAATATCTTAAGAGTTTTAAGGAAAGTCCAATCCTGCATAGCTTCAATTTTCTTAGGATCCACCCATACACCATCCTTTCCCAGAATATGGTCTAGGTACTCTACTTCTGAGGATCCAAAGAAAAATTTAGATTGTTTGAGGAAACGTTTGTGATGAGAGGGTAGATGGAGAAATTTATCCACATGGGAAATATGGGATGGCCAAGCTTTACTATATATGAGAATATCATAAAATAAAATTAAGACAAAATGATGGAGAAGAGGATGGAAGACCTGATTCATGAGGCTTTGGAAGGTGGAGGGGGAATTACATAGGCCAAAGGGCATGACCAAGAACTGATAGTGACCCTCATGAGTTATAAAGGAAATATTGGGTATGTCTTCTTATTTCATACGTATATGGTGGTAGCCAAAACAAAGATCAAGTTGAGTAAAGTATTTAGCACCACTCAGTTCATCCAAGAGATCATCAGTGATAGGAATGGGAAACCTGTCCTTGATAGTGAGTTTATTGAGGGCACGAAAGTCAGGACAGATGTTCCAAGTACGTACTTTCTTGAGTACGATGACCAAAAGACAAGAATAAGAGTTGGTACTAGGGTGGATAACACCCCCTTGGAGAAAGGTTTTCAGGATTTTATCAGTTTCATTATTTCGAGCAAAGTGATGATGTTAAGGGTGAACATCGGGATGAAGACTGCTAGGAAAAAAGGAAATGGAATGGTCATGAACACCATGAGAAGGATAAAGTCTATGAGGAGTGGAAAAAACATATTTATGTTTGGAGAGGATAGCTTGCAGTTCAGGATGCACAGAGGGTGTATCAACTGCTTGAATGGAATGGAGTTGGGAAATAATACCAGAGTGACCTTTCTTGAGGATATTTTCCATGCAATGGAAACAGATGATCTCAGGAGAACTGACTGTGATTTTGTGTCATTGGTATTATTTTCCCTCTTGTTGAAATTTCATGGTTAATGCCTTAAAATCCATGGAAATGGGGCCCAAGGTGCGTAACCATTCAACACCTATCACAATGTCATAATCGTCCATACTAATGGAAAACATATGAGATTCTAGGTGGTACTATCCAATTTGAAGAGACATATTTTCACAATGCCCACCACATTTCATGGACCCACAATTGGTTATCATGATCTGAAAATTATTGACAACACAAATATAGAAATTGGTTTCCTCACCAATACGACGATGAATAAAATTATGGGTGATTCCATTGTCAACAAGGATAACGAATTTCCAGTGCTTAATATATCTAATGAGATTAAGATTTTGTGGAGAAAATAATCCAATGAGGGCATGCAAGGAAATGAGTGGGTCAACTTTAGGTCGGTCATCAGTATCCTGGGTAGCATCTTTAGCATCTACAACAACCAACTACTATATTCCAACCAAAAATTCAAACTTTTATACCATATTAAAACATACAAATACTCTAAAAATACATGGATTCATACAGAATAATGATAAAAATATAGATGAAACACACATAGGGAAAACCCAAATAATGCATAAATAATAACGCAACACACAATTGACACTTATCTTAAAAAAAATATCACCAACTACATGCAAACCTTCCACTTCCTCCCATTCTTAGACCACACTACTCAAAACTCTTAGCAGTGGGTCACCCCCGAGCTGAGACTAAAATGCACCTGGGTAAAGAAATTCTGAATGAGGCTAATGTATCTTAGACAACAAGAAAAACTTCTTCACAGTTTCCAACTCGAACTAACATCCTACAGTCCCTCATTGCCCACATGTCTATACCATCCCAAAAAGTTTTCCCCTCATCTGCTCAATTGTCCCTCGAATACCCCACTTTCTTTCTTGGGCTTCAGCAACAGGCCAAACAGGAAGTCTCAGAGCCCTATAGTTGTAGTTTGGCACCTTTGGAAAATCAATTCCCAACAATTCTCTCACCTAGATGTAATTTATCAAGGGCTTGACAAGATGCCTCTTCAATATCCCATGGGCCTGAAAACTTATTTCTTCAGTCCATCTCCTAAACTAACCAAGCATAGGTACATGTAAGGTTACAGGTAAAATGAAAGAAATATGAAGGTACGAATGATAGTTGAATGAATGATTGAATGATGATGGAATGATGGAAAAATGAACTAAGTCCAAACTATATGTATACATGTTCCCAACTTGGCCCACTTGTCCCAATCATCAGAACTTAGGATAAAATAATTATCCATACTTTATACTTTAAGGAATATTAATATATTATTCCTTTTTGGCTTAATCTCCCTAGCTTATCCCCTTATCCTTAACTTTTATCCCCCTTTCCCTGACTAGTGGAGTTTAGTTCCTCATAGTCTTTTATATTGTTGGTTTGCCGCAATGATGTATTTATCATTAAAATTTGTGTGTTATTACATTTACATTTACGTTATAGGCATATTGTCCTTTTTGCATCCTGTCTCACCAACCTCGAAACACAACATATACACAAAGGCTCTCTAGCCTTAAAATCGTGCGCACTTAAGTTTGTTGTGTGTGGTATCATGTAATGTGAAAGCTTCATCATTTTATTGCACAGTACATGTGTGTGTTATACCATGGAAAGTGCATGAAAAATGATATCAAACAACTCATCATCTTATATACATATGTACATTTATATTTATATTTACAGTTGGGGTTTGGCCTAGGGGTATTACATTCCCCTCCCCCTTATTTATGCATTGTTCTTAGTTCAATATATACACATATATAACCAAAATTTAAAAAATCATCAAAAAGATGTGGGTATTATACCTACATAGAATCCTCATGCTCCAAACTTGCATCTTCAAGACTGTACTAGGTCCATTGTACCTTTACTATGTCTATGGCTTGATTCTGGAGCTACCTGATCTTCCAATCCAATATGCATACCAAATGTACTTGAAAGACACCTTATTTCTCAACCTGAATCACATTCCAATCAATGACATGATTATCATAAGGTATATACTTTTTGAGAAATGATACATGGAATACATTATGAATAGACATTGATGCAGGAAAGACAAACATGTATGCTATATAGTCAGAATCCTCTCTAAGATTCCAAAGGTCCCACATTAATGAGCTGCTACCTTTGAACAATTTCCAAAGTTTAGGGAACTTATGTTGGATTTTACTTTCAACAATACATGGTCACCCAATTTAAATTCCCTATGATTTCTTCCCTTATCAACATAACATTTCTATTTGTCTTGGGAAACCTTTAAATTCTGTTTTATTTTCAACATTTTCTCTTCCATTTCTCTGAGTAATTCTAGCCCAACCACTACTCTATCTGCTAGGTTGTCCCATCTTGTCATTGCCTTGTACCTTCTTCCATAAACTGCCTCAAATGGGATCATCTTTAGAGATTCTTGGTAACCATTATTATAAACAAACTCTACTAAGTGTAGGTAGTCTTCCCATTTTGATGGTTTATCCATCAAATACATCCTCAACATATCCTTAGTCACTTGATTCACCCTATTTGTTTTTCCATCTGATTCTATATGATAAGTTGTGCTAAAATTCAAATTTATTCCAAATCGCTTCAATAATCATTTCCACAAATTTAACATAAATTTTAGATCTCTCTCAGACACAATTGTCTTGGGTATACCATGTGGTCAATCAATTTATCTCATATAAATATCAACAATGTTTGATGCCTTGTGACTGAGCTTTACTAGAATAAAATTGGTAGCTTTAGTAAGCTTATCCACCACTACCATGATAGAATCATGCTTCTTGTTTGTTCTGGGAAGTTTGGCGATGAAATCCATTGTTACAACTTATCATTTCCACTCAGGAATGGGTAGCGGTTGTAGCAAATCAAATGGGTGTTTATGCTCATCCTTGACCTTTTTAAACATAAAAAAATTTGGCAATAAAATCAACAACTTCTTTCTTCATACTTGGCCAATAATATTGTCTCTTGATAGCTGCAATAGTTTTAAGATAACTTGGGTTCTCAACATAAGGTACATTATGCATTTCTCTCAATATCATATTTTTTTTATTCCTGGGAATTTAGTACTTCAATTCTTACCATGTACATGAGAATTTCATCATTTTCTAGTTTATAGTCTTCAATTTTCTGCTGCAAAACACCTTGTTGTAATTTGTTTATTTTTATTTTTTTATTGCAAGTCTGATTTTGTAGATTCTAATATTTTGTCCTTCAAATATGATTTGTACATTCTAATAGTTGTAAAATGTAACTCATGCACCCTTCTGCTAAGTGCATCAACCACCTTGTTCTCCTTCCCTTTGATATGATTTATATCAAAGTCATATTCACTATGAAATTCTAACCACCTACTTTGCTTGGCATTTAGAGTTGGTTGTCCAAATAAATATTTCAGACCACGATGGTCTATCCTAAACTCAAATATTTTCCCCATGAGTTATTTCCTCCACATATTCAAGGAATGCACTGTGGCTTCCAACTCCAAATCATGAGTAGCATAGTGCCTTTCGCGCTCCTTCAACTTCCTTGATTCATAGCATACCGCATAACCATTTTGACTGAGGACTCCACCAATACATTATTTACATTCATCAATGCATACAATGAATTATTCATTTGGATCAATAATCCTTAGTATTGGAGCACTTGTTAATAAATGTTTCAAGTGTTTGAAACTGTTTTCACAATCCAATGTTCATTGAAACTTCACAGCCTTCTTTTGCAAGGAAGTGATTGGGTGTGCAATATTTGAGAATCCTTCAATAAATCTCCTATAGTATCTTGCAAGTACCATGAATGATATGAACTCTGTCACATTCTTTGGCATAGAACATCCTCTAATGGCCTCTAGCTTTTCATGATCCATTATTATCCCTTCCTATGAAATGATATGTCCCAAATAATAAATTATTTTTTGATAGAATGAACACTTGCCCAATATGGAATACAACCGATTCTGCCTTAGTACTTTTAATTCCATCCTCAAGTGTTTCTCATTCTCTTCATCTAACTTACAATATATAATAATGTCATCCAAAAATACAATGACAAACTTATCTAAGTATTCTCTGAAAATACCATTGAATAAACACATGAAGATTCCTAGTGCATTTGATAACCCAAATGACACCATTGTGAACTCATAATGAACATACCTTGTTTGAAAAGCAGTCTTGTTGATGTCTTCATATTTAATTTTTACCTAATGATATCATGACCTGAGATCAATCTTAGAGAATATTTTTTCATCTTTCAGCTAATCAAAGAGGTAATCGATCCTTGGTAAGGGATAATTGTTCTTCGCAGTTATCTTGTTCAACTGCCTGAAGTCAATGAAAATTACCAATGTTCCACCTTTTTTCTTGGGCGTATATACCCCTTATTTATAAGCTCTTCAAGTTTCATTTTCAATTCCTTCAATTCTGGTGTACTCATCCTATAAGGCGTCTTGGATATTCGAGCTACTCCAGGCATCAGATTTATGGATAAATCAATGTCTCTTTTAGGGGGTAATCCTGGTATGTCTTTAAATACATCTTCAAACTCTTTTAGGAATGCATAGTATTCAATATTTGGCACCTTATAATATTTTGGTGTCTCTTTCATATGTGTAGAAAATATTTGGCACTTGTTTCTATAACTTTTCTTGAGCTGCAACGATGAAAAATCTCTAATGATTACTACCTTGGGAATACCCTATATTGTCCTTAGCTTTTGTTCCTCATCTAAGAAAGTAAATTTCTTATTATAACAGTATAGGATAGAATTGTGTTAGTCCAACCTATCGATACCAATTAGGAAGTCATAGGAACCTAAATGTATGATGTTGAAATCTTCCCTGGTGCTTGGTCCATTCATGTCCATTGGGAATGTGATAACCATCTCATTAATTTTTGTTTTAGCTATGGTAGCTAGCTGCACCAACCAATATTTTCCAAGCTTTCTTCTTGGAAAAATCAATCCTTCCACTATATTGGGACCTAGAGAACTATGACTATCTCCTGAGTCAATCAAAATAGAAATGGTTTGGTTGTTGATCTTACCTTCCACTTCAATCATCTCTGACTGAAGCTCAACTTTCTTGTTTCCCAGGGTTGTATAGATCCTAGGTACATTTTTTCCCATGTCATCCATTGTATCAACTTGTTGTACATTGTGAACAATCCTCACTTTTTCACCTATGTAAGTGAAATATCTGTACATATGGTCTCCCCCACAATCCCAACATTGAATAGGTGTCTTCCTTGGTATTTTCCTCGTAGTTTGAGTCATTCCGAGTTCTCTAGAAGTTAGTTGTCCCTAAGAATTATTTATCAAGAATAGTGGATTAGTCCCCTTCTTCCTTTATTCCATATTTATTTTCTTTTTTACTTCCCAATATGTTTGGAAGTTTGGTCTTCCTTTATGCTGATCATAAAGGAATTTATCTTTCCTTATGATCTCCTCCAATGTTTTGGGATCATCATATTGTATCTTGTCACTCATAAATGATGGAATCCCACTCAAATACCTATGAATATTTCATCCTTGATGAAAGAAACATACTTCAACAAATCTAAAAACCTTATTTCATATTCATCTATGGTCATACTCCCAAGCTTGAGTTCAAAGAACTCCTTCATTTCCTTGTCATAGTATCTCTTAGTCAAGTATTTCTTTTGAAAATACCTCTTGAATTCCCTCCAAGTAACATTTTTCTCATCAATGTGTTTCACCTGCACAAATTGGTCCCACCATGGATTCATTTCCCTTGAGATGATAGATGAAAATTATTCCTTCTGTGTGTATAGATTAATTATGTAGTTGAAAATAATTCCTCATGCCTAGCATCCATGTCTTTGCATCCTCATCCTTCTTCTTCTCACCATCAAATGTAAGAGGCTTGATTTTGTTCATTTCTCCCTATAGATCATCCACTCCATACCTCCTCTTATGTTTCTTGATAGGGTATAGACTTGAATTATTGCATGCTCTCCTAGTGGAATTCCTTGGGGAGTGATAGTGATGTCTGCCAATACTTCCTGTTCTTCTCCTCTCATCATGAGACCTGTGAATTATTGATTTTTTTAGTCATTCTTCTTATCCATCTTCTTTTCTATTATTCCCAAACTCTACATAAAATTTATGTTGAATCCCTCCTACTTCTCCTTGGATTTCATATTACTCTCATTATCATATTTATAACTTTGGACATCATTTTCAAAAAATTTAATGGTCTCTTCCAAGTTCATGATTTCTTTCTTTCCTTCTCTATGTCCATTTGAATTTGTACCTTCATTACCCATATTGACATACAACCCTCTGATATCATATTCATGATTGTAAGCCCCATGTGTATATTCCATGATTCTGAACTCTATGTTGATCATGTTTTTATCTAATTGTCGTTAACTCTACAAAATGTGCAACCAAAATAACTTGTTAGAATAAATAATTTAAGAATTCATGAATTATGTACAATTCTGGTTCAATAATGCATATGAATTATTTCTTCTGATTTCTTATAAAATTGACTGCCTGGATCACTTTTCTGGGTGATTATTTATATTATGTTCTCCAATACCTTTCCATTTCTTTCTTCCATGCTCAATTCTGAGTCTTGAGCAGAACATTATGGTTATTTGAAAATTGTCCATTAATTCTTTTGTTCACACTTCAACTTGGTGAAGCTTTGTGCGGTAATTATGCATTTTTGCACCTACTCTATTGTATTTTGGGAATGGACCCAATTTTTTTCTTCATATACATATTTTGGATATTATATCCAAGTTTCACCTCTTTCTAGGTTCTGGGCTGCTAGTTACATCTTTCTGAATTTCTAGGCCAATTAGTGTTTTTGGTCTTGAATGCTAGATGTACCTTCTATGACATCTTGAACATTTTAAGCATGCCCATAATTTTAGTTCAGATGCATGAATGTGTTATATGATTCTATATATTTCTATATATTACTCATGTGCCTCAATTTGATTTCGGAGCAGAAAGTTATGATCCTCCGAAGTTAACTGGGTCTTAAAATTTACCCTCCATTGTTTGTCATGTAACTTCGTCATGAAATATTTGTTTGACGAATGGTTTACACCATTATCAAACTCTCTTTAGGATATTTTGTTTTATATACAATGACAAAATGCACCTTGGTACACTCTATTATCGTGGTTTTTGAGTAGCTAAAAATATTGTTTAGGGCCTCAAAAATGCACTGCAAAAAGATGACCTTCAAATAATATAAAATGTCACAAAAATTCATTCTTTTTCTTCTAGTGTAGACCCTCCAAATGGATTGATGTGCACAAATTTCAAACTATACACCCATATTTATCATGCACAACAATGCCATAAGGTAGTACATGCTCCACGCATCTATAACCAATGTGAATCACTTCTCTGACATGCCAATATTTAGTGTGTACTACTTTTGTGTCCCGCAACAATATCTACGACACACAAATTTGGTTCAATCACGAATACTCATTGCAATCAATTTTTGTGTCAAATGTTAATATTCCATGCTCATTTCACTCTACGCATCGCACAATGACAAAGTTTAGTATGCTCCCACTAAATTTAAATTTGTTCCAATTTTGTTTTCAAATTTGATGTAAATTTTTTATCTCTGTCAAACACAATTGTCTTGGGCATGCCATGTAGTCGAGAAATTTCTCTCATATAAATATCAACAATGTTGGCTACCTTGTGTTGGATTACTAAGAGGGGGGGTGAATCAATAATAGAGAAATAATCATTTTTAACCACAGAATGCAAGTGTTATATCAATGTAGCATTATCATCCAATAGTTGAATAGTAAATAAACAATGAACAAATCAGAAATCATACACATACACAGTACACCAATTTTTTTACGTGGAAACCCAAAGTAGGAGAAAACCACATAATGTTTTTTCATATATGTCTTTAAGAATTACATTTATTGGAAGCAACAACTTCCTTTTTTTCCAGCTGCAATTGGAAGGAGGCTCTAACCCCCTAGTTTTTTAGGATACAACCTAAAGGAAGCTCCAACTCCCCAATTCTCTCGCTACAACCAAAACGAGGCTACAACCCCCTAGTTTCTCAGGCTACAACCCGAGGGAAGATACAAATATTCAATTCTCTGTCTACAACCAGAAGGAGGATACGACCCCCTGTCCTTTTCCCATCCAACCACCCTGACATAGAACTAGAATGATGGAACCACTGTCACACTATCACTTTGAGATATATTGCTATAAACCTATACCAATCAACATATAATCAACCTATAACAACCTGTACCAATAAATTGTGCCAACATGTACCATACATCAACCTCTTCCTCAACCTGTACCATAAACAAATGCATCAACCATGCACCAAAACTGTACAAATAACCTATCCAAACAACCTGTACCATAAAAAAGTGCATCAACCATGCACCAACCTGTACCTAAACTTGTACCATCAACGAGTGCATCAACCATGCACCAAATATGTACCAATCATGCATCAAATACACATAAACTATGACTCATCAAGATGTACCAACATCATTAACTATACACCTCACGTATGTGCCAACCCATCAACAACTTGTCTCAAACATGTACCCAACATGTACCTCAACCAAAATCCCTCATCAATTTCACTATCCAAATCTGATTTGTAACTCTGCAATAGACCTAGTGTATATGATCACATACTTGCAAGCCTTCCTTAACTTTAACAACTAGAGACTGACATTTTCATCAAACTTTACTTCAGTCTCACATGACTAATTTTGGATTAGTCAACAACCCTAACTTGAAATAATTATAACTATGTACCTATAATGAATAAAGATCTAAAAATAGTACAAAATGTTCTTGAGTGTATTTTATGCAATTCCTCTAGGTTTCACTACTTGGAAAGTCTCAGAAAAAGAGTTATAGAAAAAATGACATACCTTGTTGAATTCTGACTTATTCTAGAGAGAGAACTTGTAGAACTTTCCTCACATGGAATATTTGTTGTATGGATCTGAAAATGGTAAACATAATACTAAAGATTTTACTCTAACCAATACATTTTGTCTTACTAAATTTGGATATGTTATGAATAATTTATGACGTTTTTACCCTTAACACTTATTTTAGATTAGTTTCAGGACTAGCCACAAACCCTATTTTCCACGAAGTGTAACTCCAAAAATAAAACAATCCACAAACCGAAATATTTATCACAACTACTTGGATATGTTTCCTCAAGGTCCTCCCAATTTTACAATCTGAATCATTGTAGAAAAAAATTTATTGTGGAAATGGTGAGATGACCTATAAATAACATACCTTAGAAACCATCATCAAAAGAATTTATCCTCCCTTGAATTTCAGCCTTCTTTACTTCACCTTCCCTCTGAAATTTGGCTTAGATATCCTTTAGTTACCTCAGTAACTTGTAGATACTCAATATGCTCAAGTGTGATTAAAATTAGAGAGCCTTGTCTCTTATTTATACTTTCATGTAGCTTCCTCAAGGGGTTACCTTTTAACCATCTTAACCCACTTTCCTTATTTTAGGGTTAACCCAATTCTAACCACTTGTTTACATAGTAATTTCTCCATTAACTTTATTATTTAAATATTTTTTTTTATCCAGTTTGACTTATAGTACACTCATCAATTCACTTTATTATTTACCTTCTAAAATCTCTTAAACCACTTTCCTTATTTTAGGGTAACCCACTTCTAACCACTTATCCACTTAGTAATTTATCCATTGACTTTATTATTTAAATAATTTCTTTTGTATCCACTTTGACTTACAATACACTCATCACTTCACTTTATTATTTAAATAATTTCTTCTTTGCAACCACTTTGACTACTTTGATATTTTGGGGCTTCTAGATGACTCATGAGGGTTCTCCAACTTCACACGGCCATAACTATCTAACTGTGAGGAGTTATGTGACATTCCACATACCATACGAAATGGCATGACATGTATTATCCATCCAGAATAGTCTTACCTTCAAATATATTAAAAATCATACCATTAAACATCAAACAAACTTGGGTCCATTACTATTATCAGACTAATC
>JZKD02S1644032.1:120528-139435 GCA_000966675.3 Picea glauca
ATAGGATTTAAAGGTAAAATTGACATGACTTATTTGGAATGTATTGTAGGTAAATCAATAGTATGGTATGCGAATTATTAATGTTACAAACGATTATTCTACATTAGCATTGAGAACTTGCACGTAAATTGATTTTACATTAATTAAGAGCAGAATTGGCCACTCTTCGACTAGTGGACATTTAAGGGAATGACGGGTTGGTACTTAATGCTAATGAAGGAGGAGATAAGGCCTGGTCGATCAATTTACAAGTTAGATCATGCAATGAATGATAATGTAAAATACACTGATTGCGTCAACTGAATTCATGATAGATTGTTAAATAATGATTTGTAGTTAAGGATTAAATGTTACTTATTGAGTCAAAGGACAAATTTTGATATCCATCATATTTATGATTATAATTGATGACTATTGACTTGGTTCATGTTATCCCAGTTGAGAACCGACTTGCGAAACAAGGCCCTAGAATGATTAATTTTAGAAGGTACCTAGATGGCAATTGATCTATAGTTGCACAAGGGAATGGTCTCGAGACTAGGGAAGAATGTAGTCCTTGTTCAAACTAACATTGTACAGGTCGTAAACCTATGTGTGATCAGTCTGCTAGTGTCGGGTGGCGACGTAGAGTCAAGTGTGTCTGTTACTTCTACACGTGCACACACTTTTAAAACGAAAATAAAATAAAATTGCACCTGTTATCAGTGTAGTTTTCCGAGTTGTTGTCGTAACAAGGAGGGTTGTTACATATGGTATCAGAGCTGGTTCGACCCGTCACTTGGGATTCGCTATGGCTTTCGTTGACATGAGCTGATTTTCTAATACTATTGCTGATCGAGTTGATTGTGTGTGTGCGCGGTAATCATGGTTAGAGGACGCCGCGGAGGCAGACGACGGGGTGCTAGGGGAGGAGGTGCGACGCCTCCAGTAACATCCACGCCTAAGGGGTCTAACCCCCAGGGAGACAAACATGTTCTCAGACAGGAGAAGATCGCAGTTGCTGATGTCGAGGGGATGATGAGATCTTTTCAGCGCATGTCCGAGGCGCTGATCAGCCGATTGGATAGAGATGAGGCCAGGGCGCCGACACCTGCTGAGGTTCCAACGCGCGCACCGGCCATTACTGGTAGCATTCACCGTGAACTCGAGAAGGTGAAATTCCTGAGTTCTTGGGTGCCCCGGACGGCGCAGCCGCCGAGGCATGGTTGGAGAATATGGCGATTTGCTTCGCACTTCGCGATTATACCTCCAACATGAAGGTCTTCATGGCGGTCTTTCCACTGAAGGGGAGCGCTCTTCTATGGTGGAAGACGCTCCTGCCGCAACTGAACATGGCCATTGAAGACGTGTCTTGGGAACTGTTGAGGAACGGTTTCGAGAGAGGTATCTTTCAGGGGAATTCATTGAGCGTTAACTCAATGAGTTCAACGCTTTACGACAGGGAGTCCGTACGGTGCTCGAGTACGAGGCACATTTTATGGCGCTGCTCTGGTAAGCTCTGTACCTTAACTTTGAGAAGCTTAAGGTCATCAGGTTCGTGTTGGGCCTTAATGACAGCCTGCGTGCAAGGTTTAAATGTTTGATGCCTCAAACCTTGCACGATGTCGTCCTGAAGGCAGTCATTCACAACAAGTTTAGCTTCATAGAGAGGGCTTCAGAAGCCAATCAGAAGGTTGGAGGAAAGGTTACGGGTTGTGCCCTTAACCAGGGAGAGTTGTCACGAGGGTCAACTTGTACTTCATGATCTTAGGATCTTGTGACGTCGTGATTGGTTTGGATTGGTTGGAATCACATGAGATGACACTCAACTATAAGACGAAGAGGTTGAGCTTGGTTGATGATGAAGGACAGAGACGGGTGATTGTAGGACGAAACCAGGGAGTTTTCAGGTGGGTCATCTCTTCCTTACAATTACGGAAGAGTATGTGCAAGGGGTGCAACTATATGTGATCCTCACGCTAAACGAGAAAGGAGTGGCGGAAGGTCCAGAACACCTTCCAGTGGTGAAGGAGTTTGCGGACGTATTTCTAGAGGAGTTTCTTGGGATGCCGCCGGAGAGGGAACTAGAGTTTACCATAGACCTGAAACCAAGAACTGAACTGATAGCAAGAATTCCTTATCGGATGTTGACCCCAGAGTTGCAAGAGCCAAAAATGCAACTAAAGGAGTTGTTGGACCTGGGACTGATACGTCCTAGTGTGTCACCGTGGGGTGCACCAGTTATTTTCATACAAAAGAAGGACGGATCATGGAGGATTTGCATTGACTACCGTCAACTGAACAAGGCGACGATCAAGAATTAGTATCCCTTACCTAGAATTGATGATCTGTTCGATCAAATGAAGGGTGCGACGGTGTTTTCCAAGATCGATTTATGATCCGGGTATCACCAGTTACGGATCAAGAAGGATGACATCCCTAAGACCGCCTTTAAGACAAGTTTTGGACATTACGAGTTTACGGTTTTGCCATTCGGACTGACAACGCCCCAGGGGTATTCATGAGTTTGATGAACGGTGTGTTCCGTGAGTACTTGGACAAGTTCATCCAAGTATTCATTGATGATATTTTTATCTACTCTCCGACGATGGAGGAACATGAAGATCACTTGCGCTTGGTACTACAATGTTTACGATAACACAAATTGTATGGGAAGTTGTCAAAATGCTCTTTTTATCAATCGAGGATTCACTACTTAGGGCATGTCATATATGGCGTAGATATCGCCGTGGATACAGCCAAGGTTGAGGCTATTATGGAATGGCCTGTGCCGACGAATGTCACAGAAGTGCATAGTTTTATGGGATTAGCATGATACTATCGACGGTTTGTCGAGGGTTTTTCGATGATAGCTAATCCGATCACGGAATTGCAGAAGAAAAACAAGAAGTTTGTTGGGACAGAGAAATGCGCGGAAGCATTTAGGAGGCTTAAAGAGTTGTTGACAACCGCACCGATACTAAAGGTCCCTGACATGGATGCAGACTTCTTGGTATGCACTGACGCACCCAAGGAAGGTTTAGGTGGAGTCTTGATGCAGGACGGATGAGTGATCACTTACATCTCGAGGAAGCTGAGAAGGCATGTGGAGAACTACGCTACGCACGATTTGGAGTTACTACCCATCGTATATTCCTTGAAGGTTTGGAGACACTACCTTGTTGGACGAAAATTTGAATTAAATACTGATCATTGTGGACTGCAACACACTTCCACGCAAGGCGACTTGAATATTTCTTAGCGAGTACGACTTCGAGATTACTTACATAAAGGGAACAATGAACCGAGTGGCGGATGCCTGGAGTCAGAGGCCACACATCTTTTCGGTGTTACCTCTTCGGACCAATCTAAGTGAGAAGATTCTCACCTTACAGTGTGATGATGACTGGTACACCGAAGTCAAGGATTTTATCGGACAAAACACGATGATGATACCGATGGGTTATTGAGGTTTAGAGGTCATATTTATGTACCGCCTAATGACGAGTTGAGGATGTTGATCTTGAGCGAGTCTCATAGAGTAGTTTACATGACTCACCCAGGAGTCACGAAGATGAGGGCAGACCTTAAGCCCTTATTCTTCTGGAAGGTAATGAAGGCCGACATAGTCAACTTTGTGGATAGATGTCTCGAGTGTCAGCAGGTAAGGGCTGAACATAGACACCCGACAAGTTTACTTCAACCACATGCCATTCTGGAATCGAAATGGGAAGTTATTTCGATGGATTTTATTGTTGGACTGCCACTGACAGCAAGGAGACACGACTCGATTTTTGTAGTAGTAGACACTCTGACGAAGAGTTCTCACTTTACTCCTATGCGTACGACGTATCAGGCACCTGACATAGAGAGAGTTTTCATCAGTGAGATTGTGAGGCTGCATGGCGTGCCTAAAAATATTATATCCGATCGAGGATCGGTGCTTACTGGATGATTTTGGATGAGTTTCCAAGAGGCCTTGGGAACCCAACTTAACTTTAGTACTACGTATCACCCAGAGATGGACGAACAGACAGAATGAACGAACCAAACCTTGGAAGACATGTTGCACCTGTACGTTTTGGACCAACAAAAGCGTTGGGAGGAGTTCTTGCCTCTAGTAGAGTTCGCTTACAACAATAGCTACCAGAGAACCTTTAAGATGGCACCTTTTGAGTTTCTTTATGGGTGACCGTGTCGGATGCCCTTGAGTTGGGATCGGCTTGAGTATAGGGTCCTGGTGGGACCAAAATCGATCCAAGAAATGGAAGAGAAAATGAAAACCATAAGACAAAGGATTAAAGAAGCGCAGGATCGACAGAAGAGTTATGCCGATGCGCACCAAGTCGACCGTAGTTACGAGGTCGACGATCGAGTCTTCTGGTGGGTTAAACCGCATAAGAGTTCGATCAAGTTTAGAAATGGAGCTAAAATCTCTCCTAGGTTCGTGGGACCTATCGAGATTGTGGAGAGAAAGGGGCTCGTGGCCTATCAACTAACCTTGCCTGATTCTTTGAGGCGTATGCACGATGTTTTTATGTATCTGTTTTGAGACATTATATTAGTGATCCTACACATGTGATTGACCTGAGTTCCTTCCAGGTATCGGACGAGGGAGCACTCATGGCTGAGTAGGTTCGTGTCTCAGATCATCGCGTTCGACAGTTATGATGTCGAACGGTAGATCAGGTCAAGGTCCAGTGGGACAGTTATAGTCCGCACTCGGCGACCTGGGAGGACGCATATGATATGTGTCAGCAGTTTCCATTTTTATTTGATAGATAGACTTATGATACTATGCTACTTTATTTCTGCATTTATACTGAGAAACTTCGGGACGAAGTTTAGACCAAGAGGGGGTGTATGTGACATCCCGCTCTGGCGCACTGAGAAAACTTATTATTTAAGGACACTTGCTTGCAAGTGATCTGGACTTTTATGATGTTAGTCCATTTATACCTGATTATGATGTGATTGACATATGACATGATGTGTTACTATTTAGACAGGTTCTATTGACTTAGTTTCATTGAGTGTGCAAGTTTTTTGACCTTGAGGATGCCGAGGCATCGATAGAACCCCCTTAGACTCCAGAATGAGTCAGGGAGTGTGCTTTTGGGTTGATATGTTTACTATGATGTTTCATTTGATTTGATTATTTGTTGTTGACATTTCTGACATGATTGTTGATGATGCAGGCTGACGATAGCTTGCTGACCAGACTCACATATGGAGTAAAGGGGCCACACATGATTCTAGAGAGGTTGAGGGAGAGGGGTGGACAACAGCCCTGCCACTGCCTACTAGCACTCCCACCGTGGCTCGAACTGTAGGTTAACGATTACCTAGTTTGATAGGATCCACGATGTCGTTAGGGAAGACTGCGACAATCGCTCACGATGATTCTAAGGGGAGCGCAATAAGGTGGGGGACTTATTCCTTATAACCCTTAGTGTCCTACAAGTTCACCTGGTGGAGTGTTGACTCCAGGGGTTATAGATGTCTACCAATTAGTCTAGTTGGCGAGTGGCACCCTTGGAGCACATGGTGCATCCTGAATGGCACGTCGCACAAAAGAAACATGAGAAGAGAGTGGCACCCTTGGAGCACATGGTGCATCCTGAAGGGCACGTCGCGTAAAGGAAATGAACGAGGCGAGTGGCACCCTTGGAGCACGTGGTGCGTCCTGAAGGGCACGTCGCATTGATGTGGATGAGGGAAACAAACCTAATAGCCCCAAGACCTTAATGCTTTAAAAGATTCCTAAACAACTTCTCTAACCCAGTGACGCCCAGTTCAGAATCTAGTACAAGTCTAAAAATTGTTAGGGTAAAATTTAGTCTAACCCTAAGAGCAGACTCTGGAATAAAAATAACCCACCTAAGAAATAGTTGGTCTTCATGAAATTCTTGGGGCGATAACAAGGGTAAGTGTTAAAGAGAATATAATAGTTCTAAAACTTTGCAAGGAATAAAATTGATTCCTAACTGGTGGGAGAATGACATCACCTTCGTAGCGTAACATAAAGAAAATTTCAAAACAAAAAACAAAAAAAAAAAAACAAAAAAAAAACTAAGACCATTATCCTCTCTTCATCCATGTCTACTTTATTAAACCATCCTCCATCACCTTAATCTTCCAGTAACCATCTCCCTTTGTCGTGTCCTGTTCACATTACTAAATCACCATCCTTCCCCTTAATTCCTCATTATTCCTTTTTATGTAACACATTTTCCATACAGGTTTGCCATCACCTTAATCTCCCATTATCCTATGTATTTATATATATATATATTAATGGTGAATTTAAATGATGGATATTGATAAATTAAAATGATGAATGCTAGATGTAAATAGAAAAATGAATATATATATATATATATAGATCATAAACAAATTGTTGGTATTCCTTAATCTTTAATGTATAGAATAAAGAAAAGGAATAATGGATTCTCCTCCCATAAATTTATTAATCCCTACCGCCTCTACCATTAATAAAAATTTATGCATGTAAAAATAAAAGGAAATTATGAATGAGCGCATTTACTTTTGAGTTCAAAAAGAAAAAATAAATAAATAAATAAAATAAAAAGGAAAAAGGGGGAAAAACCTAAAGAAAAGAGGATTTAGGGTTTGAGACTGGGTAAAAGAAAGGGGGAGGGGGAAAGAAGTGATATTTTTGTAGCTATTGGTATTGTTATGCTGCCAGACTAGAGACTGGACTGATTTCTTGTAGGAGTTGGGGATTCTCAGTTGACTAGAGTGGTAGCTTTGCCTTGGAGGCGAGCTGAGAAGCTAGGCTATTGTCTGGTTTGTGTGTGGCCCCTTTGCGGTTCGGGGTATAGGGGGGAAATAGAGTACCCCTAGTGATTGGTTGGGAGGTACTGGTGAGTCCTCTATGGTTGGTGAGTGGGAGAAGCACTGAAGGCGGAAGCGGCGCAGAGCACAGGAGTTCCTTGCGGCAAGCAACAAGGCAACGATATGTTCATGTTTGAGTAGAGTAGAATGCTTAATGATTTGTTTCTGAGATTATGATGGTACTGTAGTAAAATTCCTTTCCTCTTTCCTTAGACTTTGCAAGACAAAAATAGGGGTAATTTCTGAAGAATGGCGTTAGCGACCAATTCTGGAAATGCCTTTCAAAGCTGTCCCTGTAAACTGCGTTTGGTCATTTCGTTTTATTTCTCGTACAGTTTTAGGTTTCCTGGAAAATTGTATTGGGTTTATGGTTGTTCATTTTTGGTACAGTCATAGGGTTTCTGGTGATTTTTTGGGTATGGTTTTTCATTTTTATTTTACCCTGTGGGAAAAATCTTCCTTGGTGGGCGTTTTTATTCCCCCCTGGGGCGAATTCATTGACTGTGGGGGTTTCCCCTTTTTCCTGTGGGCATCTAGGTATGCCTGGGCATCTAAGTATGGTTGTAAGTTGTTAATATAGTGGGCGTATTATTTACGGGCATCCTTATTTAAGGCGTGTTGACTCCATCTCGTTTTCATTATTTACATTGCGCCCCTTTTGTTTCCGTGGGCGTCCTTAATTTTCCTGGGCGTGCTTACTGCCTCTTCCTCAAGGAATGTATTTATGGGTCTGACGTATCTGATATTTTGATATTTTTATCAATCTTGTCCCTAACTTGGAATTGTGGATTTGTTGAGTTTGTATGATCGGATTTCTCTGATTTCAGGGCGCTAAATTTATGTAAACAGTTAATAATACCATTTAATCAACAGAACTCGATTTCCAACCCTTTTTTGCCCAGAGTGTGATAATGTATATATTAAAAATGCAATTTAATCTATAGCAGATTCGTTTTCCAACAATTGTATGCGCAGATTGTGAAAATGGTTGACGGAAGGGACCCCTGGGGATATTATATACGTCTTCCTACAGAATCTGTTAGTTGGGCATTAGTTGCTTGTTATTATAGTTTTTTTGGTGGACGGATGAACTGATGAAGATAATAATAGGAGGGCTGAAATTAGGCCGCAGATTGTATTACGCTGTGAAATCCTGAAATTTCCGGTAGCAACCCTTTCCGGAGATCAACATATCATTTCAATCAAGACCTCAATTTGCATGCAAAGGCATTTTAAATTAAAGTCTAGGTCTACTTTTGAATAGTGCTTTACCATAATAGAATTATGTTAGCTCATCGTGGGTCTCTATTATATATGATTTTAATGCATCCATTAATGCCAAAATGATTCATTTTAATTCGTGAAAATGGTTTACTACCTTCGGTAATCCGTCCCTTGTGGGTTAATGCGTGAGAGGGTAGTCTCGAACCCTCGTTTTTAAACTCTTAATATTCTAGTTAATATAACGCTGAAGGGTGAGGTCACCATTGGGGACTGCAACGCTTCCTGTATTATTTCTTTTTTCCTCTACGTTTCCGTCCTCGGACCAGGTGCCTTCCACGAAGGACATTCCTTCCTTTTAATCCATGAACCCGACATATGTGCATTTTTCTTGAAGGTGGCAAGCTCCTTTTGTTCTCTGTTAACAAACTGCAATATAGCCTGCCATAATAATTTGCCGTGTGAACGTTGTTTAGGGAAAACGGGGCAGTAATGTGGCCGTTATGATTTTATTGGGCAATTATAAAATGCAGGCATAAGCGCAAACTGAATTAAATTACTGGGACTACGTGTTAAATTGATGGAAAACCTAAACTGTAACATAACCTGCCATATTAAATTGTCGTTTTAATGTTGTTTAGGGAAACGTGGCAAAAATGTGGCCGTTATTATTTTATTGGGCAATTAGAGAAGGCAAGCATAAGCGCAGTATGAATTACAGCATTAGTATTGCTTAGGAAAAATTGGCGGTAATGTGGCTTGTTCTTATTTTTATTGGCATTTGATTATTGTTCAATTGGTTATTTTGAATAGTGCCATTTTTTTAATTATTGTCAAATTGGTTACATTGAATAGTGTCTTTTTTTTAATTATTGTTAAGGTGGTTGTTGGAATAGTGGCATTTTTAGTTATTGACAATTTGGTTATTGAGTATTGGCATTTTTAATTACTGTTAAAGTGGTTATCTTGGATAGTGGCATTTTCAATTATTGTTGATTAGGTTATTTTAAATATTGGCATTTTTTTTACTCTTGTTAAATTGGTCACCCGAATATTGGCATTGTAATTATTGTTATTCTTGGTCCCTTCTAAATTCTGTTACTCTTAAATATGATCAATTTAAATATTGTCATGGTTACATATTGTCTTTTTAGTTATGTTGTCATGATGTTATTTTAGACATGATGTTATTTATAGATACGATGTTGCTTTTATATATGGACATAGGGTAAGGGTGTGTCATTGGGTGGACTTAAACAACTAGGTGATGATGGGGTATTGATACCAGTATTTAGGATAATGCTTATTCCAAATTCCATCGTTGTTCATGGTAAAATGAGAATAATGTATTGATTAAATTTATGTTAAAGTTATGATAAGGTTATTTTCTATGTTACTTGCTTAAAGGAAATATTAAGTAATGGATTTAGGAACATTTGTAAGTGGTTAGACGATATCCTTGTAGTTTTTCTTAGGACACCAGACAACTTTTTCAAGGACCTTATATTAAATGTAAGGATACTAGCCTATAGGGCAAGGTAAAATGGCATATTTTTCAATGACATCCCAATGTTGGGACCCTTACTATTTATCTTCCAATACGCCCCTATCTATCATATATTATGTTTATTGGGGTTCAGGAAAATTTCGTCCTTTAGGATACTTACCCCCCTGATAATATTTAAAGGTAAAATTGACATGAATTATTTGGAATGTATTGTAGGTAAATCAATAGTATGGTATGCGAGTTATTAATGTTACAAACGGTTATTCTGCATTAGCATTGAGAACTCGCAATTAAATTGATTTTACATTAATTAAGAGCAGAATTGGCCACTCTTCGACTAGTGGACACTTAAGGGAATGACGGGTTGGTACTTAATGCTAATGAAGGCGGAGATAAGGCCTGGTCGATCAATTTACAAGTTAGATCATGCAATGAATGATAATGTAAAATACACTAATTGCGTCAACTAAATTCAGGATAGATTGTTAAATAATGATTTGTAGTTAAGGATTAAATGTTACTTATTGCGTCAAAGGACAAATTTTGCTATCCATCATATTTATGATTATAATTGATGACTATTGAATTGGTTCATGTTATCCCAGTTGAGAACCGACTTGTGCAACAAGGGCCTGGAATGATTAATTTTAGAAGGTACCTAGATGGCAATTGATCTATAGTTGCACAAGGGAATGGCCTCGAGACTAGGGAAGAATGTAGTCCTTGTTCAAACTAACGTTGTACAAGGTCGTAAACCTATGTGTGCTCAGTCTGCTAGTGTCGGGTGGCGACGTAGAGTCAAGTGTTTCTGTTACTTCTACACGCGCACACACTTTTAAAACGAAAAAAAATAAAAATTGCACATGTTATCAGCGTAGTTGTCCGAGTTGTTGTCGTAACAAGGAGGGTTGTTACACACCATGCATGCCAACATTATGTGTGCGCACATCACGTGTGCCAATATTATGCTTGTGCCCCCCAATCCGCACCACGCAGTGCTAAAATTTATTGTGCATACCGAACACCATAATTTTTTTTTGCGCTTGACCTGCTTGCGTCACACAATGCCAGATTTTAGTGCACACACCCGCACACCCGCACACCATTATTTTTCCTCAGATCACCATATTTCACCATGCAACATAAAATTTTAGTGTGCATGCCCGTGCACCCTTATTTTTCTACACAACACCAAATTTTAGTGTGCACACCCGCACACCCTTATTTTTCCATGCATCCTACCTTGCACTCTGCAGTGAGAAATTTTAGGTTGCACACTCGTGCACTGTCATTTTTCCACGCATCACCATATTGCACTCCACAACACCAATTTTTAGTGTGCACACCCATGCACCCTTGTTTTTCTGCACATCACCATCTTGCACCTCGTAGCACAAAATTTTAGCTTGCAGACCTCTACATCTTTATTTCTATACATGATATGCTTTGCACCGCGGAGTGCCAAATTTTTTTGTGCACAAATGCATGTGTTTAATTTCCATACATCAAATTCTTTACACCGTGCAATGCCAAATTTTTAGCGTGCACACCTGTGCACCCTTATACTATGTGCATCAATACCTCGTGAATTTCCACTGCAAAAATTGGGGCTTTTGTCCATTTTTTCCTAATTTTCACCATGGACATTGTGCAACTATGAAATTTTCTCAATTTCACTCTGATCACACCAATTTAACCTCTGCAACAACAAATCACTATTGGTTCACATTCCTGGTACGAATTTCCCAAATTCATTCACGAATTGAGAGTTTTAATCAACTAATATCTCTCAATCTATCATGGCTTCCCTGTAACTTCTAATTAGACCAATTCCAAGTTTGAATTTTTTAGGAGAGATATTAAAAATAAGAATATTTCATCACTTGGCCGAATTTCCCAAATTCCCGATGAGTTTAACAATAGAAATTGGGGCTTTTCCTAATTCCACTCAATTTATTATGATTTCTCCATGGATGCACTGTAACTTGAAATTTGGCCACTCTGAAATCAATTTTATGTGGAATTTTTCTTCACATTGTGATAACTTGGCCTATCCAAGTTGAGTGTTAAAAATTAGAGCTATGATACCACATTGTATCATCCCCAATAACCAACTGGGCTATGACAACAAAAAATTTGAACTTTGATACCACATTAAAACATACAAATACTATGGAAATACACATATTCATACAAGATAATAATAAAAATACACATGCAACACACACGGGGAAAAAATATATAAATAAATGCATAAATAATAACGTAGCACATAATTTAACACACAATTGACACTTATCTTAATAAAAATATCACCAACTATGTGCAGACATTCCACGTTCCTCCTAGCCTTATACCACACTACTCAAAACTCTCAACAGTGGGTCACCCCCGAGCTGGGACTAAACTCCACCCAGGTAAAGGAATTACCAACCAGGTTGATGTATATCAGAAAACAGGAAAAACTCCATCATAGGTGCCAACATGAACTAACATCCTACAGTCCCTCATTCCCCACATGCCTATCCCACCCCATGAAGTGTGACCCTTCTCTTCTCTACAGTCCCTCAGTTTCCCCACTTCCTTTCTGGAGCTTCAACAACAAGCCAGACACGAAGTCTCAGAGCCCTGTAGTTGTAGTTTAGCACCTTCAAGAAATCAATTCCCAACAATTCTATCACCTAGAGAGAATTTCTCATGGGCTTGACAACCCACCTCATAATATTCCATGAGCCTAACAACCCGCTTCTTCAATCCACCTCCTACGCTAACCAGGTACAGGTATGAGTGTAGGTACAGGTATAGGGATAGTAACAGGAAGGTACAAAGGAAAACTAAATGAGTGAGTGAATAATGATGGATTGATGGAAAAATAAACTAAGTCCAAACTATATGTATGCATGTTCCAAACACCATCATAGGTGCCAACACGAACTACTTTGGCTCACTTGTCCCCATCCTTAGAAGTTAGGATAAAATAATTATCCATACTTTATACTTTAAGGAATATTAATATAATATTCCTTTTTGGATTAAGCTCTCTAGCTTAGCCCCATATCCTTAACTTTGATCCCCCTTTCCCTAACTAGTGTAGTTTAGTCCCCCATACTCTTTTAAATGGTTGGTCTAGTGCAATGACGTGTTTTTAATTAATATTTGTGTGTTATTACATTTACATTTACATTTACATTATAGGCATACCATCCTTTCTTCATCCCAACTCACCAACTTTAAAACACAACATATACACCAAATCTCCCTGGACTCAAAATCATGCGCACTTAAATTTGTTGTGCCTGGTATCCTGGAATGTGCACTCTTCATAATTTTAGTGCACATTACATGTGTGTTTTATACCATGAAAGGTGTGTGCAAAATTATATCAAACAACTCACCATCTTATATACATATGTATATTTATATTTACATTTGCAGTTGGGGTTCGTCCTAGGGGTATTATAGCATCGAGACGGGATGGAGTGAGTTTATTAGTGAGTATAGTTTTGGAATTTAGTACATCAATGGAAAATAAAATGTGGTCGTGGATGCCTTGAGTAGGAGACCACATGTCTCCTCCTTGGTACCCTTAAAAGTGAATTTGAGGGAGCGTGTGTTGATGCAACTCCTTGGAGATATTTGGACTTTAAAAGTTACTTCAACCCTTTAGAGTGGGAGCCAATTAGATCCAAAGTATGAAGGATATAGCCTAGAAGAATATGGACTATTAGGATATCAAGGAAGGATGTACATCCTCGAAGGTGGGGATATTTGAAGCATCATATTGAAGGAAGCCCATAGAGCACTTTATTGTGTGCATCTGGGTGTGAAGAAAATGTATGTCAACATGAAGAAGATTTTATTTTGGGTAGGAATGAAGCGCGATGTAGTCCATTTCATCACCAAGTGCCTAGAGTGTCGACAAGTGAAAGTTGACCACCACCACCCAACAGGTCTCTTACAACCTCATGATTTACCTATGTCCAAGTGGGAAGTCATTTCTATGGATTTTGTTGTGGGATTGTCACTCACATCACATAGAGACAATGCCATTCTTGTGATAGTTGATAAGTTAACCAAAAGTGCTCATTTTGTTCCAATTAGAGACACTTATGATGTCACTGATGTGGCATGCGTTTTTGTATGTCAGGTCATCCATTTGCATGGGATACCCAAGAAGATCATTTCAAATAGGGACTCTAGATTCACTTAGATAATCACCATAAGTTTGCATTCAACGTTGGGGATGCAGTTGAACTTAAGCATAGCTTATCATCCTGAAACAGATGGGAAAAATGAGAGAGTAAATCAAGTCATGGAAGACATGATTAGGATGTATGTTATGCATAATCAAACCCATTGGGAGAAGCACCTACCCTTGGTAGATTTCGCCTAGAATAACATTTTTCATAACTCCATCAGAATGCCACCCTATGAAGCTCTATATGGAGGGCCATGCAGAACGTCATTGAGTTAGGAAAGATTATAGTATCGAGTGACAGTTGGGCCACAATTGATTCAAGAGATGGAGGAACAGGTTATTCAGATTAGGCAGAGACTAAAGGAAGCACATGATAAACATAAAAGTTATGTTGATGCACATAGGACTGATAGAAGTTATAAAGTGGGAGTTCAAGTTTTCATTTGTATCATGCCTAACAAGACTACTATTCGGTTAGGGAAGGGGACAAATTTGTCACCGCGATTTATAGGACTGTTCAAAATCCAAGAGAAAATTTGACCCATTGCCTATCATCTTGTACTGCTACCCCATTTGCATAAAATTCATAATGTTTTTCACATATTTGTTCTACGTCATTATGTTGTCGATGAATCACATAAACTAAATTGGAAGGAATTGCAGGTATCAGATGTGGGAACCCTCACGTTAGAACCGTTACTCTTATTGGACCATAGATTCCAATATATCAGGAACCGTCTGGTGACCAAATTAAGGTCTAGTGGGACACGTATATCCCAGGATCTGGTACTTGGGAGGATGCCGAGAAATTATGATGAGATTATCCCTCAATTTTTTTGACCACCTCGAGAATATGTTTCTCAAAGGTTGGGTGTATGTAACACCACCTTTTGACTTAGACAACTAGGATTACCTAAGGCCTAATCACCTTTATTTTCTATTCACTGTGGAACTATTAATGATACACTTGAACTTTTAAGACGTATGAACCTATATCAATGTTTAAAATTATTTAAATGATGATGGATATTATGCAATGTGTTATGGGAATGTCAATTCTATGAATGTTTAACGTTATTGAATGATCATGGATATTATGAAATCAATTATGTGAAAAAAAATTCTATAAATCTTTAAATGTTATTTGAATGATTGTAACGACCTCCTCGTTACGACAACCATTCCAGTAACAGGTGCAATTTTTTTTTTCTTTTTTTTTTTCTTTAAGGTGTGTGCGTGCGTGTAGAAGTCACAACACACGTAACTGTACGATGCCACTCGACAACCAAAAAGACGCAACCACGAAGTTCAGCACAAGAAGACTGAAGGCCTCAATGAGAAACTGCAACAAATACAACCATAGGAGGACGACGCACGACACAATCATTAAGACATATTGGGGGTGCACAGTAAGAACGTAGAGGGAAGACTCCCGGGTGTTAGGGTTACTATTTCTGCACAGGAAAGTAGGGCATTTAGTCTTATGTCTTCTCAAAAGAAGATTAGACCGGCTCCTGGCCGACTGCTCAGGAAGAAACTAGTAACCCGACCTAGAACAAGACGCAAGCAAGACAAACACAACTAGGTGACCCCAACAATCACAGTGACAGCAAGTAATAATTCCCCTAGACATAAGGTGTACAACTATCAGCTGCAAGCAGTAAACRACACCAGGTGATAAGTACAGTACGATCACAAAAGGAAGAATTCATTAGTAGAGTTCACTATTTCTGCACAGAAAAGCAGGGCTTTTAGTCTTATGTCTTCTCGAAGGAAGATTAGACTAGCTCCTGGCCRTCTGCTCAGGCAGAAACTAGTAACCTCCGTCAGGTGTGTCGCAAGAGTGGAACCCTGCCTTTAAAGGGCTCGAGACTCTTGATACAGCACTGCATCCTTTACACAGAAAAACACACAGACATACATGCTAAGACTACAAAAGGTGTCTATATCCYGCCTGACACAAGCAGACCAATTGACAAAAGATTGATCTCATCCAGGTACAAAAACAACACAAGGAAACCACTAACCCTACRGACGCCCAGGTCCGACAGACTCCGACAATGACCCAACACAGTTAAGACAAGGTAGATCCCACGACTCAAGGCATGTAATACTGGCCCGATACTCCCATGAACTCCATGAGTAGACGAGATACCCAGCCCAACCGTTTAAGAGTGTAAATTTAAGTAATTTAAGATTTCCCCATTACGATCTTAGCAATTCAAGGTACTAGGTTCTAGGACCTTGTTTTTTTTTTTTTTTTACCCATCAGTAACCCAAGTTTTAATCGTATTAGGATCAGTCCACAATGCCATTGTTTTTCATAAGTACCTAACACTAAAAATGTTGCACCCTAATTTATAACGACATGAATTACCTTTACACAAATCAATCTAAGGATAACATCACATTGCTAATGACATCATATTTAAATATATCAATAAACCATCATAATTACAATGACAAGATATAACCTTTACAATAGTTAAATGACATTATTTAAATAACTAGGAGGGACCCTATGTAAAGACATTCAAAAGATCACACCTAAAATATCCATATTTAAAAGGACAAAAGTGACATTGTAATTAAAGTATAGGTTCCCAATGTCAATACACACTCACATTAAAAATAACATCATAATTAATTTAACTTCATAATTTGGAAATTACCATATCACTTCATGTTTCAAAAATAACATCATAATGGAAATTTCAAATAACATCATACCTAGAAATGGCAATACGTATTAAGACAATCTCTAAAATTGCAAAAAGGACATAATTGAAAATGACAATTTAACCAATATAAATGACCATACTTGTAAGTAACAATAATTAACAGGGGTCCAAATATAGAATTTACATCATATTACCGGTTAATGGTGACTTTAGAACCTACAACGTTACTACCATAAAGTAATGGAAATTTAACAACCCAACTGTATCAATGATACCAAATGCCTGTAAAGGAATAATAGAAATTTATTCAACATGGCTGTTATAACAATTTAATAATTATCAATTAATAAACCGCTGTAAGCACAGTCCCAATTAGAAAACACATCTGTAATTATTGCATTGCATTAAAGTATGGCAGATTAGTAATGTTACCCTAATGCATGGCATTAAGGACTATCAAGAACACAAACCCCATGGAAAACGCCCCTGTATTAAGCCCCTGATTTAGGAATGCAGACCCAACACAACGAGATGTAATGAAAGTCAGATTGCCTTCAGATTGCTATTAGATTTGCATTTTCATTTAAAACACAGACCCCACTGACTAAACTGAAATGTAAACAAATTCGGTTGCGTTCAGATTGCATCAGTTTTGTATTGTCATTGAATAACGCAGAACCCCAATAATTGAATGAAAATGTAAAGATTCGATTGCGTTTAGATGGAAATAGTTTTGTATTGTCATTGAAAAACGTAGAACCCCCAATAGCTAAAATGAAATGTACAGAAATTCAAGGTTGCGTTCAGATTTCACGAAGTTTTGCAACTGTCATTAAAATCGCAGACCTCTCAATAACTAATTGAAATGTAAGGCGAATGGAAATGCGCTCAGATTTCATGAGGTTCTGCAACTGTCATTAAAATCGCAGACCTCTCAATAACTAATTGAAATGTAAGGCAAATGGAAATGCGCTCAGATTTCATGAGGTTCTGCAACTGTCATTAAAATCGCAGACCTCTCAATAACTAATTGAAATGTAAGGCGAATGGAAATGTACTCAGATTTCATGAGGTTCTGCAACTGTCATTAAAATCGTAGACCTCTCAATAACTAATTGAAATGTAAAGAGATTGGAAAGGCACTCAGATTGCATGAAATTGTTTTTGCACTTAACATTAACCATGTAGTCCACAGTGGGTAAAACAAAGGTAAATAGACTTAGACATTTACACAGTAACCATAGATCAAAATGCAGACCCTTTTGACAACAACAACAAACATTAAAACGCAGAGTAAAAGCACAAATCACTCCATACACAGTGGCTAAAAACGCCCAGTAATCGGGCAAAATCCCTCCATGCACAGGGGCAATAAAACGCCCAATAATCAATGCAAACACGCCCAATATATAAGATCAACCACCAATGAAGGATTTACTCACTGTGGGTGATAAATATGCCCAAAGGCAATTGAAAAACGCTCAGTACACAGATGCCAAAATGTCCAATATACAGAGGCAACAAAAAAAAAGCCCAAATCAGAATTGCTCATGGAATATAATAAAAACACCCCAAATCCCACAACAGAAGACACACACAGTAAAATATTTTCCAGTACAGTGATATAAAGACAAATTGTTGAATCATTCTCACAATAACATTGCTGAAACGAAATTTGCCGAATATAAAAATGCCAGAACAATCTCACAATATCATCATTAATAACAGTAAGTTTGCCGAAATGTGCCAGAACAATCTCACAATATCATCATCAATAACAGTAAATTTGCCGAATATAAAAATGCTTTCTACTTCACCTATTAAGATCATACCGTTGCCTTACGCCCACGTTGGAAGACGTCCCGCTCTCCATGCCGCATCCTACGCTCCGTGCCGCGTCCCGCTCCCTGACCGTAGAAGGCTCACCAGTACCTCCCAGCCAAACACTAGGGGTACTCTGCTTCCCCCTTAGCCCCCCGAGCCGCAAAGGGGCCACACAAGAACCAGAGATAAGACTAGCTTCTYAGCTTGCCTCCACGGCTGAGCTACCACTCCAACACAGCTGAGATAAACCCAACTCCTCACAAGCAATCCGTCAAGCCACAATTCGGCAGCGTAACGTTACGCTAACCGTTCCCCCTTTCTTCCTTATTTTTCCATTCTTTTATAGAAATTTGAGACCCACCTACTTTCCTAAATCATTATTTAATTAATTTTTAATGACAAACCTCAGAACATTCTCTGCCGTCCAAGTGTCGCTCATCCCTACGGTTCTCCAAAATTAATTTCTTTTTAATAATTAAAAGACTCAATTCCCTCACTCACCCAAAAATCACTCCTTAAATTATTCCTAGGGTTCCTAGATCCCCTCTCATGCTTTTAATAACTTTCCTAAAATGAAGTTGCTGATTTTTAGTAACTCCTAAATGTTGATTCCCTTTCGCTTTTTACCCTATGTCTCCT
>JZKD02S1644032.1:139814-152331 GCA_000966675.3 Picea glauca
GTAGGCTATGGCAGGGCTGTTGTCCACACCTCTCCCTCATCCTCTCTAGAAATCATGTGTGGCCCCTTTAATCCATATGTGAGTCTTGGTCGGCAAGCTATCGTCAGCCTGCATCATCAACCATCATGTCAGATCAGGTCAACCACATATCATAAAATCAATAGGATATCATCAAAACAAAACAATATCACCGTAAATGAAACAACCCAAATAGCCCACTCCCTGACTCAATCCGGAGTCCAAGGGAGTTCCACCGATGCCTCTGCATCCTCAAGGTCTGAAACCCTGCACACTCAATGAAACTGAGTCAGCAACACCTATCTACAACAATAGTAAAACATCCTGTCATAAATCATAACGCATCATCATCAAGGTTTAGTGGTTCATCATCATAAAAATCCAGATCACTTGCGAGCAAGTGTCCTCAAATAATAAGTTTTGTCAGTGTGCCAAAGCGGGATGTTACAATGATGATGTATATGATGTGATCTATTATGTGAATGAGAATTCTATGAACAATTAACGTTAATTGAATTATGGGGATATTATGCGATCTATTTCTAACTTGAAAATTTTGACATTTAAAATTGTTGGTACGTGGATACTGAACTGAGATTATGGATGAATACATTTACATGATGATAATGCATAGACATGTATAAGTTGTGTTATAGACCAATCTGCAGGTCAACGGGTTATGAAATAGCCAAAGGATAATGGTAATAAAAGTGGATGTCATGACCATCGATCGAGAAACAATATGGTATGAATATTTGTATGTGAAATTATGTTGGTTCGAATGCATTGTTATGAAATGTGCACCAGTGCAGGTTTTTTAGGTGGTGAGACTGCCTAAAACTGAATATGCGATGACAAAATTCCCATCCACACAGTGCCACTATATATTCCATGGTAGGGTGTGGACCCTAGTTCTATTAGGAGGGGTGGAGGCATTTCCCACCGTGTATCCTCTGAAACCTAGAGTAATGGGAGGACAGTGTTATCTCATGCTCCCCTAGACATGTGATGATGATTGTTAGCTCCCTTTTGGGGAAGCTTGGTCAAGAGAGTGACACTTCTACTTATGGGTTCTATTTGGAGTTAGGTCAATATAGTTGACACTCCAAGATAGTCCAGCAGAGGAAGGATAGGAATGGAAGATGAAAGTATGTTAGGGAGGAAGGATGAATAGAAATAGTTGAGAGTGTTTGGGAATTTTCCTTATAGTGGAATTTATTGTTTTCCCTTTTGAAAATAAAATATGTATATATTTATATTCATAATTACTTAAATGAACTACAGTTGTCTAAATGAATGTTGTTGAGCTAAATTATTGTAATTAATGGATTTTGTGAACATTTTAATTGGTTTATTATCTTTTATAAAATGAATAGCCTTGTTGATTGGATTGGAAACATACAATAATTACTATAGGTGTGATAATTATTGTCATTAGTACATGTGCGAGACTTGTATGTGCTAGCTACACATGCATTTCTTGCACATGTACACTAGTATGTATACGTTTTCTTTTGCTTACTTACTTATAATGTTGTTTACTGGATATGAATGTTTGAACCAAGTGTCATTTCCCTTGTATTGTAAATTACTCTAACTTCGAGACAAAGTTTCTTGAAGTGTGGGTGTATGTAAAAACCCTAATTAACTCTTTAATTATCATGAATAATAAAATATTAGTTTAATGAATTATTAAAATAGATTTGATGAAGACTTTATTATAATATAATTTTTATTGGTAGTTTAACCAATTAAAGCGAGCCTTGTTTTTGGTTGAGTCATATTTTCAATTGATGGGAAGGTGAGAAACAGGGAGAGGGAGAAGGAGAAGGGAGGAAACAGTTTGGGGGCTGCATCTATTTTTCTTAAAGCTTGCTTGAGGACTCTCTCAGGGGCATGTGTTGCTAGGAATTTTTGGCTCAGGGGCCAGGAAACCGTAAGGAATCCTCGGACTAGGGAGTCGAAGAGGTTGTTCCTAGTTGGTTGGAAGGTTAATTAGTTTGGGCAAGATTTATCAGCATCAGGTTGAGCTTCAGTTCAACATTAGATTGAGGTAAATACATTTCATTATCATTATGTTCATTGTTATACTATTGTTCATTATGTTCATTATGTTGTTGTTCTTCATAATAATGTTGATGTTTTTCATCGTTATACTATTAAAACTATCAATTATTATTATAGTAAATAAACAAGTAAATAAGATGGAGTTTATGTATTTATATTTTCTATTTATGAGGATCTGTATGCACAGGCCTTACGTGGCTCTTCAACAAGGGGAACTATTATTTCTTCTTCAGAAACATCTTCTGAAATAGCAATAAAATGTTTTTGTTCGTTACACTTGTGCCCTCAAAAATATGTTTCATCACAATTATAGCCAAGACCCTTGACTTTTTGTTCACCCATTTTATCTCTAGTTAATTTATGGACCTTGAGGGGAGTTGCATGGGAGGAAGGATTTGTGGGTCGAGCGCAAGGAAGAAAATAGGTTTTTTTGTTCTGGGAAAAAAAAAATTATTGGGACTCTTTAGCATGTTTATTATATTCCAACCAACTCTAAGGGAGATCCATGAGAACCTGATCTCATATTTCATCCTTTAGGCCATTGATAAATCATTTTCGTCATTATTACGTTTTTCATGCTTTCAGTCTGAAAGGCCAAATGTTCAAAATAAATTATAAAATATTTCATTGTACCTAATTGTTTTTGTTGGTTGTGGAGCCTGATTATATTCCTTATTTAGAGGTCCTTGCTTTCGACCATGTTTATACCCCATGAAGACTTTACACCCTAGAAGTATGTACACTCTTCCACATGGGGGAGCACAGAGGGGGGGTACCCCCTCTGTGGGGTTCGGGGGGGCTATCCCCCTAGCTGTGGGGTTCGAGGGCAGCATCCCCTGATGGGGGTTCGGGGGTGAAGCCTTCGAAGGAAAATTTGCCTTTTAAATGTATATTGTAATTTCATTGTAAATTTGGACCATTCATTATAAGGTCATAGATCTAACAGTAGAAATTATGTTAAGATTTTTTTCCCTAGAAGGAAACCTTCTATTATTAGGGAAATGTATTGTGGATATGCACTATGGCGAGTATTGTATTATGAGAGAGGATACTGTGAGAGAAATAAGAGGACATTACAACGGGTTTTTTGTAGGTTCTATCCCTTCATTTTCTAGATAATAATAAAGAAAGGACCTGGAAATTTATCTCGTGGACGTAGCCCACATTGGGTGAACCACGTAAATCTGTGTCTTTATTGTATTGTGTATATTCTGTGTTTTTTTTCCACATTTTATTTATTTATTACTCCACGGTCTTGTTTTTCTAATAGTTTCAACTTGGTCAAATGACCTAGATAGTGGGTATCAATGTCAAATCAATCTTAGAGCTCATCAAAAAACTAGGTCCATGCAATATACCCCTTGCATTTTTAAACCATTTCCATCATTGCCAACATTCAAGGTCCATATAGAGAACAACATAGTGAAGTTTGGACAACTCATCAATAATTCCATGTAGAGAAAAATAATGCTCCATTTGAGTGACCCAACCTGTGAGATTAGAGCCATCAAATTTATTGACCTCAAATCAGGGAAGATGGGGGTCATAATAAAAGGAGTTTGATTGAAAATTAATAGAATGAGAGGAATCAATACCATCTAGTTGGTCTGAGGAGGAAGGACCCAGGGTTCGGTTCAACAACTAGTTGATAGCAGACTGGAGGGTGTTAAATTGGTTCATGAATTTGGCATCCATGGAAGCAAATTTTTGTTGGACTTGGGTATTGAATTTTTTTATGTGGTAAATGGTAGAGCTAATATCAAATGTCAGTGTTTGGAGGTACTTCTTGGTTTTATTAATGGAATCTTCTAGGTCTTGGTTGCAAGTGTTGGCCATTTAGAGATGGGGAGTGTTGGTAAGGAAAAATGGGTGGGTGAGACCACAAAAAATGACTTACAAGTGATGGGTACCACTACGATCAGGGAGAAAAGGGGAATATAATGGGATAGTTTGAAAATATGAACGTTGGGATGGGGTTGGGTCCACTGAGAAAAAGGCTTAAAAATGAAAGGTATGACTGTTATCAGGGAGAAAATGGGAATCAAATGGGATAGGTCCCAAATAAATGTGTTGGTGGGACCAATATACTCTTTTTTTACTCCTACAGAGTTATACTCTGATTTGAAGAATAATGCAATGTTGAAATGCCCAAATTCTTAACAAGAAGAAATCTGTAGTAATTTCACAACCCAAATGTAGCAGGTAAGGTTGCACGACAACAACTAATTTATGTTTTGTTTTTATTTCCTTCCCGAGGGTTAGGGTATTCATGTTTTATATAGACAAGGGTTTTCCCTATGTTATATCTCTCTGATATACGTGCAAGTTCCAACAGTAGTACTCAACCCAATATCTCAAGGAACCAACTAAGGAGGCTAGAATGTTCCCTCAATTGTACTACCCTACTACCTAGGTAGTAGAGAGTATATTGCTGAGTGTTTTTCTTGGTCTAACTATAACATTCATGTAACCAATTCGTTTATTTATGGAGGGCTTCAGGAGATCTAGTTCGATCTATATATAGGTGTTGTATGATGTGCTACCACTTGAAGGGGTACCAACATGGGTTACATGGGTGGAAAACAATGTGAGCTTGAGTACCACTTGTATTTTCTACATGTATGTTTCCTCGACCATGGATTTATGCATTGAACGACATATATTTTAAGATTTAGGATGTCAGAATACGTCTCTACCCTAAAAACAATAACCCAAAATTTTCTTTCAAGGAAAGCGCTATGATACCACTTGTAAGGTACCATATCTATTATAATAGCATAAAACATAAATATTGCAAAGAATAACAATAGAGAAACATAATAGATGAAACCACAACACCAAAATAATACCTCTATTGATAGGAAACAATGCTCACTTGCCTCGTTGAGGGGGAAACCTCTAGCAGAGAAATGCTTTATTACAATAATTCTCAAGACAAAGACTTATCATGCCTCTTTCTTGTATTTATACTAATTCTATCTTCTAAATAACCCTCTAGCAGAAGATCTTTATAGAAGTGGAATCGTATACTAGGTCTTCTTACATTGACTTGTTCTCATTAAATAAATAGGCCTTACAGACTAACTTTGTCCTTTATTACATGGAAAATATATTATTCTACCTATATGAGGGGTTAAGGAGGTTAGGTACAGAACAGGACCTCTTACTTGGAAAAATGCCCCACAAAGAAATACTTAAAACTATAGATAATATCTACAACCCTAACAATATCCTATGCTATTATATGAACTTGTACTTTTATTCTTCCCAATATGTATGCGACTTTCCTTAAGAAAACTTGTGTATATGTGTCCATCTCCGCTAAGACCCATGTAGACACACTCAAAGAATATACAGAAATCCGTATGGCATGAACTTGCTACTACCCCTCTTGCGAGTGACTTTATTGTTTCTTCTTACTGACCTAATATCTAGATGAAAGTCCCTCTCCACCTATTCAAGATCTCTTTGAGAGTCCCTCTTGGATTATTTGAGAGTTTGATACAACTTTGATTATCATTGTATATCATTGTAGGCTCTAACTCTTGATCAAATAAACATGTAAGTAATTTGTGAATCCAAATATCTTCATAGGTAGCCATATTCATTACCATATACTCTACCTCTATTGAACTGAGTAGTACAAAATTTTTCTTTCTACTGAACCAAGTAATCACTACTAGTCCCAAGCTGAAGCAACACCTAAAAGTGATCTTTCTGTCTACTGTACTCCCTTCCCAATATGAGTCTGTATATCACTACAAGTCCACTACATCTCCTCTGAGATGCCTCAATATATACTTTTGTGTCCCTCTCAAGCATCCTAGAACATGTTTTTCTAACATCTGATGCACCTACCACAACTCCACCATGAATTGACTCAAGGTGTTAAAAACAAAAAAATACATCTAGCGTGGTATTGAAAAAACACATAAAGGACCCTATGAGTTTCTTGTATATCGCAGGATCCACCAACTATGAATCTAAAGTGAAAACCTTCTTCATATTGGTAACCATAGGTGTATCCGTCAATCTACATTCCTCCATATTGAATCTCCTCAATATATCAATTGTGTATTTCCCTTGACTAAGGAATATCTCTCCCAATACATTCCATACCTCAATGTACTTCATCCCAAACCCATTATCTAAATCTACTTTGCACCTTGCAATAATCTCATTTGCACGTATGAGAGACAAATCATCCACATACAAAACCAAGATGAGTTGATCAACCCCAACAAGTATGAAGTAAAATTTAGGATCTGTCTCATTCTTGGTAAAGGACATACTCTGCAATTACATGTCAATCCTAGAATACCATTCCATGGGTGAATGTTTGAGTTTGTACAAGGATTTCTTAATCCTACACACATTATACTCCCTCCCATGTAAATCAAATCCTTGAGGTTGTTCTATGTATACTTCTTCCTCGATTAACCCATTGAGGAAATCTGAATTTACATCCATGTAATTAATCCTCCACCTCATAACTGAAGAAATATAAATAATAGCTTGAATACAATCATACCCAATAACTAGAGAAAATATATGCCTATAGTCCACTCCCTCTTTTTGGGAGAAACCTATGGCCATAAACCTTACCTTGAAATTTGTGATTCCACCATATGAAACATGATTGATCTTGTAGAACCACCTTTAATTCACAACTACATTCCCCTCCAATATCAACAATATGTACCAAACATCATTCCTCGTGATAGAGGTGTAGACCTCCACCATGGAATCCCATAAAACCTGTTGATATGATACTTCCTCAAAACTACAAGGATCATCATCAATTATGCTACTAATAAGCACCATATAGTTCAAAAACATTCTTGGAGGCCTACGCTATCTGAACGCACTCCAAGGATCCTCACTAGCATCCCTCAATGTATATAATATCTACCTTGGTATCTTAACAAGTATGGAAGGGGATAACTTGTCCCTAGATAAATTCTACATTGTTGATTGTTTCTCATCCTTCAAATCCCACCGGTCATCATCCTCTATCACTATTAATGACTCCTAAGATCTCCTAGATTCCAATTTCTCCTCAAACTTAACATATCTACTCACAATTGTCTTTCGTTGCGGTGGAAGGAAGATATTGAAATCCTTTGTGGTCCCATTTTACCACAAAAATATACACTTCTATCCTGAAGGTTCCAACTTCATCATCTTCTCTAGAGGCACATGGATGTATAATGAACAACCAAATAACCTCAAATGTCCTTTCTTTGGCTTCACACCTGATAATTCCTCCTCTAGAGTCTTGTCCCCTAATATCCTATGATGACTCTTGTTCTGCACATACATTTCTATATTACACACCTCTTCCCAAAGAAACATAGGAAACTCCTTGCCATGTATTATAGCCATGGAAGAACCGATGATGGAAAAATTTGTTTTCTCTGCAACCCCGTTTTGTTGAGGATTTTATGATACTTTCATCTCCCTCTTGATACCCACCTCCTTGCATAAATCCTTGAAGTCATTGGAGGTGTACTCTCCCCCATTATATGACCTCAAGAAATTTATCTTCTTTCCTATCTAGTTCTCCATATAAGCCTTGAACTCCCGAAACCGACAAAAGAACTCATCTTTGGTATTCATAAAGAAGATCCAAGTTTTCCTAGAAATATCATCAATGAAAATAACATATTATGATGCTCCTTGTCTTGATTCTACTTAAATTGGCCCACTCACATCTAAATTCATAAGATCCAATATCTCCTTGGACCTAGTTTCACAGCTTGGAAAAGTATCCCTAGCATTCTTTCCAAGTGCACACCAGGGATGGTTTTAGGGGCTAAATTTCGGTCATGGGATAATTTTCCATGGTTTTCCCCAAAAAATATTTTCTATTCTAAAAATGATTCGCCCATATTCTAGATGAAAAAATTCTTTTATCTTAAAAATCACCAAAATTTTAGATAAACTATATAAAATCCTTAGAAATTTGAATTTTTTTATAAAAAATCTGCCAAACATTTATAGTTGGCATATGAAGGATTAGTAAGATTCACCAAGGTTTCTATATTTTAAAATAAATTTCCATCCTTAAAATCATCCCTGGTGCACACCCTCTACACACTCCATGTTGGTTAATACTGAACTTTGGAAAACCTATAGCAATCCCCCTCAAAACCAATAATGGTATGTAGTGTAGGTGTCCCAACCTCCTATTCCATATCTCACATAGGTTTTCTATGTCTTGTATGAAAGCCTAAACAACCTTTCCATGGAACCTATATAAATTTGCCTCTCTAACCCAAACGACCATTTTTGTGTTCGGTCTAGCTTTCTTAGCATGTATGAGTACATTCCCTCTCTGAAAAATAAGGGAAAAATCCCTATACTCCATTGGTGATATTGAGAGAAAATTATTCTTTAAAATTGCTACATAAATCACATTGTTGGCATCCCATGAACGTCTTGACTTAAGCTAGAACATAAATTCTCCCTCTCCCTTCACTGCATACTTGGCATCATCACCAAGATCCACATGAACATATATGTTCTTCTCTATCATACTACTAAATATCTCTTTTTCTTCTATCATATGACAAGATGCACCAATGTCCAAGTACAATTCACTTGTAGTAGTTGAGTTGCTAGAAAACAAAGAAATTGGTGATAAATCTTTCTCGAACTTTGTTGAAAACTCATCTACTTATGTTTATGCTAACTTTTTTTTCTACATATTTTATTTTTTCTATATTCTTTTCTGGACACTAAGATGCATAATGTTAATTCTTATGACACGCGGAGCACTTGATTTTACTCTTCTTTCTTCTTCCCTTGCTACGATGATACTCTATCATTGTTATCCTTCTGGTTGGAACTCTTTCATTTTCCCTTCCTTTTCTTACGAACAAGGGCCAAGTTCTCATCGATAATTCCCTACTTGTTTCTCTTAGAATCATCCCAAGTCTCTTCCTAGATGAAATCATTCTAAATCCACTACCAATCTATTATTTTTCCCTGATCATAGACTCCCTTTACAAATTGTTCCAAATACTTGGGGAACCATTCAATGCCACATTCACGTGCTCTATTTCCACGATTGTTTCCCCTACGGTTGTAATTTGATCATGCACCTGTGTGATCCTCATGAAACAGATGGTAATGTTATCATATATATACATTTTTCACCAATATGAGTTTATTTCTGAATATCATCTTCGTATTCATGTTTATGCGATGGAATAAAACTACCAAGGCATCAAACATATATTTGGTCATCCTCTTCTCAGATAGGTGAGGAGTTAGATGATTTTCTATTGAATCAAAGATAACCCTTTCATCTTTTATATCCTTCTTAACATGAACTTCCAAATTTGTCATATATGTTGGCGGATCAACTACTTTGTCTTCTAAATCCCAAAGGTCATACTCATTTAACATTAAATCTACTCTTTCTTTCCAAGATAGGACATTGGATGCTCCATTCAATATTTCTTCAACTCTGAAACTTGATGATGCCATCCCTTAGACCTGATAAACTACCCTATAAATAACCTACTACTCTAATTTTCATTGTACTAACATATATGACACTGCACACATCTGTCACTATTGAACCCCATGTATATATGCAATTTTCCTTAGTGAAACCCATATATGTATGTTCATGTGCTTACTGCAACCCACGTATATGTGATTTTCTCTAAAGAAACCCACGTATGTATCCAACTATTATTTTTGCAACCTACATACAACTCTGTATGACTACAAAACTATATGTTTTCCTTAGTAGTGTTGTTTCCCTGAAATCAAACCTTTGATTTTTGACTATTCATTATGGATCTACTAATATATCCTTGCAAATAAAATAAATATCCTATAAAATTTTATGGATCTAATATTTGGCTTCCTCTTAGAGCGATTTATTTCATACAATGCTGAAATTGTTACTCATGCACCTAGGTATCTTGTTATCTAGTGATTTCCTTGTTGTAAATAAAATTAGTAGCTCCCCTAAAAAATACACTACTGGAATATTCAACTTAAATAAAGATAGAAAAATAAGTACTCGAAACCAAAATCTCAACCAAAATACAAAAATATATGCTTCCCATCAACTAAGATTATCATTCAAATAACTCCAAATCTTACAAGGGCTCATGTAACTCGGAAAATGGCCCATAGAGAAATGAAAAATACTATAAACAGTATCTGCAGCACCTAAAAATCTCTTTTTTGTTGTACGAACTTGTACTTTTATTCTTCCCGATATGTATGTGACTTTCCTTAAGAAAACCCGTGTATACACGCCTATCTCCACTGAGAACCATGTACACACATAGATGGATTGTATGGAACTTTGTATGACATGACCCTTGTTTTGCAGCTTCAATCAGCTAAACCCCTCTTGAAATTACCCCTATTATTTATTTTCCTTGACCTGTTCTCTATATGGAAGTCCTTCTTCACCTATCCAATATCTCCTTGGATCATAATCCTTCATGATCCAATCCTATGAGCACAAGTCCTTTGCTAATCCATATCAATTTTGTGTATTTTCTATCACCCTTGCCTTGCTTTTAAAAGATTGAGTTATGAACTAACCCTAATATCTAAACTGATTGAAAATTGAGATTACTTCTCACCTCACTTGAGATCAATGGTTACTATTTAATTCACTAATGCTAATTAAAAAATTTCTTTAAATAAAACTCAACTCACTATTAAGTGAACCTTACTTTAATAATTCCTTTAATTAAACTAAAGTCTCAAGGTAGAAGGCTTTGGATGGCTTCCACACATCTAGACTTTTATACCTGTGTGGAAACACTTTCCTGATGCTACAAACATCAACAAAACCTACTTTCTTAAGAAATAATTACTTTGATATTTTATTTCTCTAGAACAAACTGTTAATATGTCCCCGAATGTATTGTGGAGGAAAGTTGAAACTCATCATAAAACACTAAATGAGATTCAAATGTATGAACCGTTAGTTACATTAGACTCGGGGCACCATATGCTAGTTACAGGGACATATTCACCATGATTCTATTCCCCATAAAACAAAATTGTTCAAGGATATATTAAAGTAGAGTTTTTTTTGTAAGGCATAAGGAAATTTAAGAAATAGGGGTGTATTTTGAAGAAAAATATTCCAGGAGATTTTGAATAGAATATTCTTGTTGGTCTTGGCCAAACACACTTGTGAGAGCTTACAAAAATCCGTTATGCTTCTCGGTTTGTATTTTATGTCCCCAAACCAGATTGTCAATGTGTCTTTGAATGGATTTAGGAGGTGGTTTAAAGTTGACCATAAAACTATAAATGGGACTAAGATGGAAAAATAATTAGTTTCAATGGACTAGAGGCACTAAATTACAGCTATGAGGACCTGTTTATGAGCATAAATGACACACTGTCAACTAGAAGGTTAGATCCTGACTGGGGTTGTCTAATTAACCTAAGTCATTTAGTATGAACTAACCCGACGGGTTTAATGGCTCTCTTAGCCAACTGAGGTCCTAAAAAGCATAAAAGAAACAAATTTGTAACACCCTCCTCGTTACGTCTACAATGCTGATAACAGGTGCAATTTTTTTTTGTTTTAAAAGCTTGTGCGCGCGTGTAGGAGGGGAAACATGTGCACTGGACTCTACGTTGCCACCCGACGACTGACAAGACGCAACCACGACGATCCCACCAAGAGGACGCAAGGTGCACAACAAGAACTACAAGCAATAACGACCAATGACATAAGGCACAAAATGGCCTCATGCATAGATCTTTTACTTCTATTTAATATGTTAGTCGATGAGTCATCGACCCAACCATAAAAATGAGTACACATGATTAATTTCTAAATCTAACGCATAAAAAAAAAATAATAATAAATAAATTATTTTGCTCTTGGTTTAAGGACCTTACACCCTGTAGGTTGAAAATTGAACGTCTTAAAATGATCAGTCTCGTCATTACATTTAGTCTACAACAGTATTGTAAACAGTCATCAATGTCCACACCTTCCTATATTCTCAAGGCTATACAACATTTTTCCAAAAGCGAGGATATTGCATTTTCAAGATTCAACGATAATTCACCATGTCATTCGCCTACCTGGTCATCGCCATCAAGGCAAGCATTATTACATCGCACGGTAAGGACTTGCAAGTTACTAACTAAATTCAAATAAGAGTATACTGACAACGCCATAGCGTTAGCATCATTACACTTACAATAAACAGATCTTGCGCATTCACTAGCAAATTTCCAAAAGGATTTGTGATAACGTCACTATAGCGCTAGCCCTTATCACCTTCATAATATCAAGACCTTGCAATTTCTCCCTACTAATTTTCATGACAAATTTTAATGTTACAATTACAATATGGTGACCTTGCAATTTCACCTACTAAATTTCAAGGCGAGGGTATTACCTCTACCTTATTCATAACAGTGA
>JZKD02S1644032.1:165368-184470 GCA_000966675.3 Picea glauca
CACCCCTCTCCCTCAACCTCTCTGCAATCGTGTGTGGCCCCTTTACTCCATATGTGAGTCAATTCGGCAAGCTATCGTCAGCCTGCATCACCAATAATCATGTCAGAAATGTCGTTATCAAATCATCAAATCAAATGAAACATCTTAATAAACATATCAACCCAAAAGCACACTCCCTGACTCAGTCCGGAGTCCAAGGGGGTTCTACCGATGCCTCTGCATCCTGAAGGTCAAAACCCTGCACACTCAATCAAACTGAGTCAATAGCACCCGTCTACATCAAATAGTAACACATCAAGTCATCTGTCAATCACATCATAATCAAATATAATATGTCTAACATCAAAAAGGGTCCAGATCACTTGTGAGCAAGTGTCCTCAAATAATAAGTGTTCTCGGTGTGCCAGAGCGGGATGTTACATAATTAATCTAAAGCTATGATTCTAACAATTTATATACTAATTAAAAGTGTTCAAATAGAAACGTGAATATACAAATGATTATAAAGAACCTATAAACAGTTTGCAAAGTTTACTTGAAATCCTATGAAATGGATGTTTGTAATAGTGTTTCTAATTAAGATAAAGAAAGAACATAAGTCTTTTTGTTTCTTGAATGTTTAAAGATTTAAAACTAATAAATACTAAGAAAATACAATTGAAACAATGACACAGTAACAGTCAAAAACTAATTAATGCAATTATTGTTTCATTAATAAATATTTAATAAAATAACACACACACTAACCTATTGTTAATCAACAAAACTGAGTTTATCTCTCTGTGTTGTTTGAGCTCCTGTTTGTCCTTCTTTTAAGGGAAAATTATAACAAAACAATACTAGTACTTCCAGAATAAACCCAAAGAAGTGTTTGATATTTGGAGTAAATTAATAACATAAGGAAGACAACTAATTAAAAATCATTTGATCTTAAGATAATCAATATTTAAGAACAAAAGAAAACTCAATTCTCAGTATTGATATTATCCATCATTTAACATTAGTAATAAATTCAACAATAATCAAATGATCAATTGATCACACATACAAAATGGAACGACAAATTATGGACAACATAAAGAAAAACATGATATAAAAAATTATATGCAGAATAGTCTAAAGTTAATTCAATACAAATAAAGTTTCATATTCAAAAATTGTATGAGAAACAATATTAACATTTCACAATCTACAAAAGCACAAAATCCAAAGAGTAAATTGTTTTCTCATGTAGTTTTAACAAAATATATCCATCGTATGGTCCACGAAGAACTTTTGGGATAATAGATTCTTAAAGATTGAAAAAATTAATATATAAATGATAGCAATTAACTATGTATTGATAAAAAAGACTAAACCTAATTTAAATCAATGCATAATCAATTATTCAAATAATATGAAGATATTATAATGAAAATAAAACTATTTTACTCACAAGACAAAATACATTATGCAACCTAATATTTCATATTCTTTTTTGAAAATACTCGTCCATTCTTCCAAAAATTCCAACCATCTGTTACTCCATTTGAAAAGAAAAAAAGTTTACAAAATAAATAATATACAAAAAAAAGGATAAAATCCTCTTCTCAATTTCATGCATCCCCTTGGCTCTGAACTTTCTCATATATTTATATAATGAATGAACATTTTGGGCATCACTAATAATTTCCACAACTGAAATTTTCCTTCTCAAGAGACAGAAATATCTCTCAAATCATGCATTTGTTTGGTAAACTTTCCATACAGAAGCTAACTGGGTCCATTTGGGAGATGGGTTTTCAACTGTTTCTTCAAATCCCTCATGGTTTGGCACCCATCATTCTCGTACAATTGTGTGTATGTTCTTGTCGCATTTCCAAATTTTATCTGTTGTTGCGCATAAATGTATTTGCAACAATCCAATATTATTTTTAAATCAGTCATCTTGAAAGTATTTAGATAATAAAATCAAGCCATGATCATATCAATACCAAATAACTGATAATAGAAACATGTGAAACAAAAAGAAACTTAAATTAATAGCCTAAAATTGTGACTAAAACAAAATCTAGAACAATAAAATAAAAAATGAATTTAAACTAACTATAAGTTCTAAACAAACATTGTTTAGAATTTCCTTTCAAATGTGATCTTAAAATTCTAGAAGATTCAAGTTAATGGAGAAGAGAAAAATATTAAATTTGGTTTTTTAAAAAATCAAACGAAAGATAGATAAATTTTTTTTTTATTATTATTTGTATTTTGAAATGAGATGCAAAATGAAAAAAAAAATTAATTAATTAATATAACCAAATGATTTTATGAAAATGAGAAACCAACCAAGATATTATTTGATGAAGTATTGAACCCATTATTCAAAATAGTCAAACTTGCTAATGAGCAAAAGAAAGAACACATAATCATAATTTAAACGAAAGTAAACAATTGATAAAAATTAACGTTTTTGTTTAAATTGAGATTTCTATGCTCGTTTATAAATTTTGACATATACGCTTGTAATGAATGTCTCATACTGTATTGAATGTCTTAAGTTTATCTCAAGGCAAGCCAAGGTATGGAACTATTTAAAAAGGTTTATTCTGTAGCTCATTATAATTATCAATATTCTAATGGGGGGCCTTTAAATTTTATTAAAATTTAGGGGGAGTTGTTGGGTCCCAACAAATGGCGACTTACTGGATGAAGCGGTTATCTCTGATTGGGTAAGATTTCATCTTAGGAAGAAAATAATAAGACTTGAAATAATATTTAATCTCCCTAAAATAAATTCACTCTCAGACCATATAGTATTAGGATAAGATCAATTTTATAACTAGACAATAGAATTTTGTTTGTAGGGTATTATAACCTAAAATAATGTCTTAATCAAAGAGTCACGACGTTTATAAAATAAGTTCAATATCGTTGACAGAGCCGCTACTGCCAGTAGGCATCCATAGCCTCGGCACGGATGTCATTTAGCCCACTCAAATGATTTAATCCCATCCAATAGTTGTATCCACATGATGTATACTTCCATAAACATTAATTTAAAAAATTATACCTGCTACCTCCTAACCTGACATTGCTTCGCTACCAACAGGCCTGTTCAGTAACCCGACGAAGTTGTCTTGGGATCATGTGTGCATTTACCCACTGTCAACGAGCCTGTTCAATACCCCGACAAGTTTACACGCACTTACCACACTTAAGTGCTTCCAACCCTCTTATTCCACTTTTAAATAACAATACAATTATAGATATCTCGATGATAGAGAGAGCGGGGTGATACTGGAGGTTAATTGCAATATAGGTGAATAGTTGATCATGTTATTTATTTTCTTTCAAAACTGGAAGTTTTATCATTGTTTAGATATTTTAGATTTCTTTCAAGAAATCATCTAGAGAGTGGGGAAGCACTTAAAATTGATTCCTTAAGATTATTGACGACATAAAAATATCGTTGTAATTCTCAAATATTTAAACTATATCTCTCATGTAATACTCTAGATAAGACAATTTGAGGACTAAATGAAAGTGAAAATTGACTTAAAAATCATTTTTATGAGCTATATCTTAACATCAGGACCTCTTTGAACTATTTCAATTTGCTTGAAAAAAACAAGTCTAAAAATAAATGCTTCCTTCGACAATAGCTCTTTGATCAGAAATATATTGATTCAAAAAGAAAGATAAGAAGAAAACTCATTCAAAGAAATCAAAGAAAACAAAAAAAACACAACAAACCAAATCAAATTTTATTAATGGGATTCAAAATCAGAAGTAAATCAAAACAAAAAAATAAAACTTTTCAGGAAACGATTTTGGCCAAAGATTAACTTGAGATTTTGGATCCACTAGCATCTCACTGTAATATAAAGGAAGAACTAAATCATATAAAATATCATGTGCGAGCAAGTTCTTTTCTTAAGATAGTGATGCATGAGATGCTACTTTGACCAAGCATTATTTTTATAAATAAAAGAGACTAAAAGAAAATAGAAAAATCCTTATTAAGATGAGTGCAGTCCTACTCCCAGCACCTTGGGTCTGGGTTTAATTGATAGTTCAAATTTACTTATCTCTTTACTTTTCATTTAAAATTTTCATGATGATATTGCATTTTTGAAAAGAAATATTCAACAAAAAGAAGGAAGAAAAAGATTTAAAGTGGACTTCCCTGAAAACATTCATATTATGGTTCTCTTGATGTACCCACTTGTATTCATAATTTCATTATTACACAAAGAAATATTAAGAAAGAAAACTAAAGGAAACCTACTCCTAAACCTACTGTAAACTACGAAATAGATCAAAACACTAAGTCAAATCATATTTTCAATGCATCCACAAGAGCATCTTCAATCCTGCAAGGCATAGAAAGTTGAAAATTAGAATAAAAGAATGTAGTATTTATAGATACAAAATAAATGTGTCATGCTTACCTCCTATATATTATTTTGAAAACAAAACAAGCACGACCTTACCATTCTTTTGAAACTTCTTAATGTATGAATTCTCCAACCATTCTGCAATCTAGTCGTGATATGGGTCATAATGGCATGGGAGAGTGCAAGTAAGTTTGGAAAACTTGTCAATATTATGGGGACCTGACATAACCATCAACCAAGGCTGAAGTGCCCCATCCTCCTGAAAATTCTCCAAGTGTTCATCAATTTCTTTAGATGGAGGATCTAAAAAAATCATGTAATTCTTACTTCCTAGATATTTAGGTAGAAACAAAGCAAGAACAATTTTCTCTTTATTATGAAGATTTTTTAGATATGAATCTTCAAGCCATTTTAAGATCTTGTCATAAAAATTATGATGCAAACTATGACTTTGATGAAATGGATATATCAATGGAGAGCACATCATAAGAGGATTCATGACATCAATTAAATTATTGGTTTGAACGCTTCCTTTGATGATATTTATTGATTCAAAATGTGAAGCATAAACATTAAAATTCGAACTAATCAAAGAACGAATAGAATATTTGATTTCCATAAGAATAAGTGCATTACCTTTTTCAATAATAAATTGTGTAAAATCATCTTGCAACATGTCGTTTTTCCATGCGAGTGACGAAAGTGAAAGAGCATCAAACCCAACTTCATAAATGTTACGTTTGGAATTAATTTCACCAAATGTTGGCATATCGAAAAAATTTGATTGTGATGGAAAAGAGTAAGATATTGTGGGTAAAGTATCGACTCCACCAGAATCTAAGAAGAGATTGGGATATAAAGAGTAAAAGGAATTGGAAATGAGCACATGAAAATAATATCTTAAGCTATGATATTTAACAATGGTATTCTCAAGACATTCCTCTTTACTTTCCTTAAAACATTCACTCTATTTTGGTGATAAATTCTTCAACATAACATGATCATCTAAATTTATCTCATGTATGATAGATAATTCAAAAATTTCGCGACAAACATCTTATCTTTCTTTTGGATAAGGTATGATTTGTAGATGAGGGTTTAAGGTTTTTTCTTCCAATTGCAAATCTACATCTCTAATCAGTTTCATTGGAATGTTATAATGCTTAAGATAATTTCTGTCACCTAAGTGTTGTTCAATAAATGAATTTAAATATTGATTAGAGAAAGCGTTAGAAGAATATGGACATTCATCTTGAACCAACATCAAATCTTCTTCCATGATGGTCGAGGACTGAGTGTACAATGATTCAGAGGAAAAACCAATTTGATTGTCAGTAAGAACATTTTCAATAGATTCTGCCTCCATATCTTTTTCAAAAATTTTGGATGGATTCCTCTCATCCTGTGAACAAAATTCTTCTCAAAATTGAGTGATAGGATTTTCAACCGATTCATCATTCACGATTGAATGTGACTGGATGAAAGGGACACAAGCATCATAGAGGATATTTAGTACAAATGACATGTCATCAAGATTAAATTTATAGAGAACATAATGGATTCTTGTTGAAAAGCCTTCTAGACATGAATTTCCATTGACTAGAAAAGTATGAAATTATTCACATAATTGATTGTAATTATATCTTTCAAAAGAATATAAAAATTCATCTACAAACTGAAACCAATCAATAATGGGATATGCTAGAAAAGACTCAAACCAATGTTTAATCTGCCCCTTAAAAGTGAAAGAAAACAATCTCCATAAAACCTTTAAATCAGAAATAGCATGTTTGATGCATTTACACCAAAACTTGTTAAGATGGTCTTTTGCAGATACATCCACTCCACCATCAAAGGTGATTTTGGACAAGAGAGAGACTGCCTCATTGGGAATATCATGTAATGAGAAGTTGAAAGCATGTTCCAACACAGTGATTTGGGGAACAATGGGGAATTAAATACATTCAAAACAAAGACTCCTACAAGGCTAGCTTGTCAGTCTCGCCCTCCTTCTAGCATCATTTGTTGATGAGCGTAAATGACATATCGTCAACTGGAAGGTTAGATCCGGACCGGGGTTGTCTAATTAACCCAAGTCGTTTGGTATGAACTGACCCGACAGGTTTAACGGCTTTGTTAGCCAACTAGGGTCCTAAAAATAATCAAAGAAACAAACTAATCTAAAGCTATGATTCTAACAATTTATATACTAATCACATGTGTTCAAATAGAAACGTGAATATACAAATGATTATAAACAATCTATATACAGTTTGCAAGGTTTATTTGAAATCTTGCGAAATGAATGTTCGTAATAGTGTTTCTAATTAAGATAAAGAAAGAACATAAATATTTTTGTTTTTTGAATGTTTAAAGATTTGAAACTAATAAATACTAAGCAGATACAATTGAAACAATCACACAGTAACATTCAAAAACTAATTAATGCAATCATTGTTTCATTAATAAATAATTAATAAAATAACACACACACTAACCTATTGTTGATCAACAAGACTAAGTTTATCTCTCTGTGTTGTTTGAGCTCTTGTTTGTCCTTTTTTTAAGGGAAACCTATAACAAAACAATACTAGTACTTCCAGAATAAATTCAAAGAAGTGTTTAATATTTGGAGTAAATTAATAACATCACGAAGACATCTAATTAAAAATCATGTGATCTTAACATAATCAATATTTAAGAATGAAAGAAAACTCAATTCCGAGTATTGATATTATCCATCATTTAACATTATAAATAAATTCAACAATAATCAAATGATTGATTGATCACACATACAAAATGGAATGACAGATTATGGACAACATAAAGAAAAACATGATATAAAAAATTATATGCAGAATAGTCTAAAGCTAATTCAATACAAATAAAGTTTCATGTTCAAAAATTATATGAGAAACAATATTGACATTGCACAATATACAAAAGCAAAAAATCCAAAGACTAAATTGTTTTCTGATATAGTTTCAACAAAATATGTTCATCATATGGTCCACAAAGAACTTTTGGGATAATAGATTCTTAAAGATTGAAAAAATTGATAGATAAATGATAGCAATTAACCATGTATTGATAAAAAAGACTAAAGCTAATTTAAATCAATGCATAACCAATTATTCAAAGAATATGAAGATATTATATTGAAAATAAAACCATTTTACTCATGCGACAAAAGCCATTAAGCAACCTGGAATTACATATTCTTTTTTGAAAATACTCGTCCATTCTCCCATAGATTCCAACCATCTGTTACTCCATTTGAAAAGAAGAAAAGTTTACAAAATAAATATTATACAAAAAAGAAAGGATAAAATCCTCCTCTCAATTTCCCGCATCCCCTTGGTTTTGAACTTTCTGATATATTTATACAATGAATGAACAATTTAGGCGTCACTAATGATTTAAATTTGCCCCGTAAAGAGATAGAAATATTTCTCAAATTGTGCATTTGTTTGGGAATTTTTTTTTGTGAAAGCTAAATGGATCCATTCGGGAGATGGGTTTTCAACCATTTCTTGAAATTTCTCATGCTTTGGCTGCAATCAACCCCACAAAATTGTGTCTCTGTTTTTGACGCATTTCCAAATTTTATCTGTTGTTGCACATAAATTTATTTGCAACAATCCAATATTATTTTTGGATCAATCATATTGAAAATATTTAGATAATAAAATCAAGCCATGATCAGATTTGTACCAAATAACTGATAATAAAAACCTGTGAAACAAAAAGAAACCTAAAAAATGTGAATAAAACAAAATCTAGAACAATAAAATAAAAAATTAGTATAAACTAACTATAAGTTCTAAATAAACATTGTTTATAACTTCCTTTCAAATATGATCTCAAAATTCTAGAAGCTTCAAGTTAATGGAGAAGAGAAAAATATTAATTTTGGTTTTTTACAAAATCAAACAAATGATAGATAATTCTTTTTATTATTACTATTTTTATTTTGAGATGAAATGCAAAATGAAAAAAGAATTTAATTAATTATTATCACCAAATAATTTTATGAAAATGGGAAGCCAACCAAGATATTATTCGATGAAGTATTGGACTCATTATTCAAAATAGTCAAACTTGCTAACGAGCAAAAGAAAGAGCACATAATCATAATTTAAATGAAAGTAAAGAGTTAATAAAAATTAACATTTTTTATTAAATTGAGATTTCTATGATCATTTCTAAATTTTGGCATATACTGTTGTAATGAATGTCACATACTATAGTGAATTTCTTAAGTTGATATCAAAGCAAGCCAAGGTATGGAACTATTTGAAAAGACTGATTTTGGAGCTCATTATAATTATCAAGATTTTAATGAGGGCCCTTTAAATTTTGTAAAAATTTAGGGGAAGTCATTGGGGCCCAACAGGACCCCTCCCCTCGTATTTCATTTACTAGAAAATGGTTTTCTTAAGGATCTTTGGATCTAGGGTTTTGCTCAGCAAGGCATAGTGCAATTTTTGAACTAGGGGTCAGCTTTGAAGAACATTGTGATGGGTGATTATGGTAGTATGGTTACATGGTCCTTGGACAAACACACTTGTGAGATATTATGGAACTCATTTATGTTTCTCTGTTTGAATTGTATTCTCCCAGACCAAATTGTCAATGTGTCCTAGAATAACTTTATGAGGCAAGATGCAACTCACCATAAAACTATAACTAGGCCTCGAATGGGAAAATCGTCAATTGTATTGGAAACAAGGAGACAAAATGCAACTAGGGGGACCCTTCCTATGTCATTTGGTTTCCCAGAAAATGGTTTTCTTAAGGATATCCAAAACTCATTTTTTTCTTAGTAAGGCATAATGTAATTTCTAAACTAGGGGTTAATTTTCAAGAACAATATCTCACAAAATTATTGGTAGTCTGGACACGTGGGCCTTGGGTAGCATGGTCATGTAAGCCTTGGAGAAAAAAAATACCAAGATCTTACAGAATGAAATTATTCTACTCATTTTGAATTTTATGCCCCTATACCAAATTTTCAATGTTTCCTCGACTCAAGTTAGGAGGCGAGTTGCTAATCACTACAAAAATCTATCCAAGCATTTCGTGGAAGAACCGTTAGTTTCTTTGGACTTTTGAAACCAAATTATAGCTACAAATACCCCCCCTCTATTATTCGATTTCCCAAAAAATGGTTTGTTCGAGGATCTTCGAAACTAGAGTTTTTCTGAGTAAGGAAAATGAAATTTATGAACTAGGGGTCGATTTTGAGGAACACCTCGTTGGGAGATTATGGGTAGCATGGTCAGATGGGACTTGGAAAAAAACACTTGTAGGATATTAAGGAACTCTATTTTCCCACTCGGTTTGGATTTTATGCCCCAAAACCAAATTGTTAATGTATCCTTGAATGAAATTAGGAGTCAAGTTGCAACTCGTCATACAAATCTAACTGGGCCTCCAATGGACGAATGATATGTTGTGTTGGACTCCTAACGTTGAATTATAGATATGGGTACCTTTTCCCTATGATTATGTTTCCTATAAAATGGTTTGTTTGAGAATATCCAAAAATATGGTTTTTCTTAGTAAGGAACAATGTAATTTATTAACTAAGCATCATTTTTGAAGATTGTATCATGTCATGCGCCCTTATTTTCTCATCATGGACATATTATGCACAATCTTTTAGTGATATTCTGGAGGATTTTCTTATTTTGGTCGATGTTTCATGAAACTAGTGTTTGTTAATGCATAGAAATTTTGTCTAGTACGTGGTCTTATCCAAGTATCTATGTTTTCTTCATGGTATTTAAGTAATTCTCTATTAAAGTCGTAATAAGTGAATTTTGTCTTGTTTCCTTGGACAATTATTACTAAAAACCCTAAGGAAGGATTAAAAAGGTTTGACCTAGGATTACACTTGGATTATTCTAGGATTTTCATCTTCAAATCTTAACTTTCCTTTAACCTCTATTAAAGGTGTTTTATTGACTCAATATTCCCAAGAATCAAATACAACACTAGTATTTATCATTTGCAAGTGATATAAAACCTTATTTTATCTCTCTCTCTCTCTCATGTCTAGTGTCTTAGAAAAGTTAGTTTGTGGTAACAGGGGTCATTTAGTGGTGGAGTTTTATGACCATTATCATTAGGTTAAGATATTTCATATGGGATGGTAATAGTCATCATTAGATCAAGTTATTTGGTGATGCTTAGTGACCATAGTCATTATTTTGAATTATTTCTTAGTGACGAGCATTGAAAGATTGTTTCTGAGTTCAACAGCAAAAATAGGAATTGGTGATGGACTTAAAAGGGTTGTTGCTAATTTTGTTTCCAAATATCATATTCCTCATCGGAATAATGTAGTTTTCTTTTTATGAAACAAAACCTTGTAGTGTCCATGTGATGACAAGGAATAAATTGAGAATAATGCCTCAAATGTTAGTAGTTAATTTGATAGAATTTTATAGTGAACTAGTGGAGAGGCGATGCATCATTGGTAGTAGAAAGACAAGTTAGTACATAGTAAAGTTATGCCAAAAATGGACCGAGGAGAGGGTTTTTTAAATGAACCCTAGGAATGGAAGGTGGTGTTTCTGAGATAATGTATAAGTTGGTGATGTTAAATACTTTGTTAAATAATATCTTGGAGAAGAATGGGATATTGTTCAGACCAACAGACTAAAAGAATATTGATATTCATGGCAAGGTAAAAATTTGAATGAGCATGAAAAGAAATAATGTACCTAAACTAACAAGTCACTTTGAGATAGACAGTGAAAATTGAGGTTTTATATCACTTTCAAGTTAAAGACATAAATGGATTCCATTTAATTAATGAAAATACAATATAATGAAAATATGTGTCTTATCAGGGAGACATGAATAATAAGGAAATGATCCTCTTCCTACGTATATATAATGGGGCCTTGCTATGCGGAAAATACCCTTAATTTGGGTCTAGTGACTAAGCAGAGCCTTGACATCCTAAAAGATAGAAAAGGTTATATTCTACCCCAAACCACACATAACCTTATGTTAATTAACGGAATGAATTAATATATACCTATACATTAAATCCTTACAGCTGATGTCGATCCCTTCTGATTATTCTCTGCTCCAAGACTCCATGCCTCCTCTCAAAGATGGCCTGAAAAAATGCTACAAAACAATCTAGGACAACATATACTTAATTGTCAAGATTATATAAGAGTTAGTTATTCACAGAAATATCCATAAACATAAACACATAGACATAGGATCTGGGATGACAACCTTTCTCTTTTATTAATTACAAAATTGGAGATTACGACTTGAATTTTGTTCGCGCCGCTCCATGAATCTCACCTAGGTTCCTCTACTGTGTCTCCAAGTGCATTATTCCCAATACTATCCTCACCACCAAATTTCCAATACAAGGGGAATTGATGAATGGTATAAGGAACATGGATGGAAGGGAATGTTGAGGATAGAACTCAGAGAAAAATGCAGAAAACTTGGGGAAAAAAGGGAGAAAATTTGGCAGAGTCCTCTTTCCTCTAGTTTGATATCAAAAAACGAGCCCCCTAGGGCCCTATTTATATGAGAAAAATATGGTTAACTCATTTCCAAAAGGGCTACAGGAGGTAATATGGTTGCAAAACCTCGGATCTCCCATAAAATCCACCGAATAGCAAGGATTTTATAATTTTTGTCACCTTTTACAATACATGTGTGGTTTCAATAGTGCAGAAAGCGTATGTGTGTAGGATTTCAGGTATGCACCTAGCATATGTATGTGCTCAACCTATACAACAAGGAACGTACACCAAGAAAAAAGTTGTTTTTGAAGAATAACTCCATCAAAATGGGTTGGCAGATGTATCAATGAGTGGGACAACATCAATGATGAATAGAAATAGAATTTTGAGCTATAACAAATTCCCCCTAATGTGTGAGGTCAGAAGAGAAATTGATGGCTGAAATACATTACAACATATTTAATAAAGTTGGAAAGAAATGGAGTTGAGTAAACCCAAGTGAGTATTTGTGAGCGCATCATCTGCAATAAGATAATAATAATCACCAAGGCGGGCATTATCATGCTTGGGATAATGTAAGAATGGATTCCAATCAAGTACACTGCAGATCCATGTCATATATATAGTAATCATGGATACATGACCAATGTGTATGCCAATACAAAGTGTAGGCGCAAACAATACATGGCGTATATACATCTCAAAATCATCAAAAGATATACAAATACAATGAATCTTCAGTAGGCATTAATTCCTGTGGCTAGAGATGATAACTTCATAACTCGAGAAAAAATTTCAAGATCTTAAAAACTCAGGTAGGAGTACAATAGGACTGTAAGACTCACTACTCTAAGGTCATCTACAAGTCATCATGGAAATACTAAAGGACCTCGATCATCAGGCTCATAACTTCATTTATTTTGAATACAAACTTGACAAGACTCTTAGGATGACCAACTCATGAAGGTCAAGAAATGTAATGTACCTCAAATTTGACATAAAAAACAAAATTCCTATGGGACATTAATCTCCAATTTTGTTTAAAATATTCGTAGCGAAGGGGAAGGTAATATTCATTTCGATCATAGACCTATGTTCTAACTACCATACAGGCTAACTTAAAACCTTATATGAGTAGCTCTCCAGAAGTTCTATCACTTTTCTTCAACACGCGCGCACACACACACATGTATGTATATAGTAATTAATATTTAGGAGGTGTAGTCCTAATCTCTCCTTTAACACATGATTATTTATTCTTGTGTGCAAGACATCTACTACAAATGAATAACAAAGGCGGGAATTATACCCCTTGGTAGAATACACAGGGCATATCATAAGTTAGTAATCATCATTTGAAAAAGGTCTGAGTCATTAAAACATATTTTCTTATGAAATTATTCGTGGTAAAAGATATTTTAGTCATCATACTTATAAAATATTGGGTAAAGAGATTCTCGCACAAATCCCTCTTTAACTAAGTCTTGAGTAAATTTTGTCTCACCGAAAAAATGCTATTTGAACGGTAAGCTAACTAAGAAAAATAATTATACATAACTAGTCCCAATTAGTCGTGTCACGAAAGGACTGTCATTAGCTTCGTGTTTTTTGTTGATATGGAAAGGTGGTGGATTTGTCAAGAAGAAGTTAAGGCTCTGCTCCTACGATTAATGGAGGTTTTGTGTGTGCAAATTTTGATGGACCTTTCGCCTGTCCCTTCCTCCAATCCCATCATGCCAACTCTGTCCTAGAACATGGCTATACCAACCTTGTACCCTCAGCATTTATTCTACATAACACAAGCTCCTCTTAGGGTTAGGCGAGTTTTTCCTTTGTCAGTTTAAACCCCAAAAGGGCTCTGTGTGTTATTTCCTTAGCGTGGGAGAACTGTCGACTTGGAGATCGTTACTCCGTCTTCCTGGTAAGTTTTAAAATACTATCATGCTTTAAGTAAAAAGAGAAGAGTCTCAGAGGTTTATTACGGTGAAAGCCACATTCATTCTTGTTATAGGTTTAGTTTAAATCCTCTTCTCATCGATAATGCTTGAAATCTTTTGGGTTTGTTCCTACTTCTGTAAATAACAATGGATTAGTCATTTGTTTTTGTCTCAATCTTTCTGAAGGCCTCGGTACTCTATCTCCTAGTCCTGAATTCAGAGGATTTGAGCCTACATAGTTCCTTTCATATGTAACTTCCAACTTAGGGTTCCGTTATTTCCTGTTATTGTTATTCTTTTCTCCCTTACATTGTTGCTGTGTCTTCAAGGTCTGGTGTTGAGTTCTCGTGAGGCTTTTCTAGTTTTGACTGTACACACTGTGTGTATCACCTTATGTTGCTTCTCTTTCTTTCTCTTCGTAAAGGGGGAGTCCACCCTTCGTTACTTTTCTTCAGACCCTTAGTTGGTCCTTACGAATAAAATGTTTTCTTTAAAGATTAAAGCATTCTTGTCCGGGGTAGCAAAAATATGTCTCTTAATGTCACTGTCGTTATCTCCAGGTGGTAAGTATGGTAAAATTTAGCAAGATAGTTAACTCTATTTGTCATTTGAATTGGAGTACCCTCTGCAATATAGGCAGTTGGTTCTGTGTGTCGCGTTTCCTTGCGAATTTGAACTGTTCGCATGATGTGTCTTATACAAATTGTAATTTAAATATTAGCACTGTTATCATTTCATTTTCATAAAGAAGTTGATATATATATATTGATGCCAAAATTAATGATGGAACCCTATTGTTGCAAGGGTACCCATTAGGAGTTTCAAGGACCACCATCCCCTTGACCTGGTAGGAGGACATTCAGACTACATGTCCTAAGTTAAGTACCACTATGGAACTATTGTTACTATCGTTTATAATTCTATTGATGTTTCTCATTTATCTTTCTTTCATATATTTACTAATATTTAAATTGTAAATCTTTACAGAGATTTCATTTACGCAAATTTTGGATGCTCATTCCTATCCTCGGTGCAAAAGGTATTCTAGTTCCCTTTGTAAACTCTTCAAGAGTTCAAACAGTGAAGGACATGGTTTTCAACCTAGATTTATTGATATTAATTATAGTTTTGCTCGACTTCTTGTAGTGGCTAGAAAGAGATAAATTCCCAATTTGTGGTAATGTATTCCACATAAGGCTTGGATGTGCTCTTAATTTTTTGGTCTCGTTGATATATGTACTAAATCCTTTGAAGTTAAGATACATGACCTTTCCTCTTGTCTATTTAAAATAATACAATGATTGTTTGAATGATTTTATTCGAATCTTCTCGCCATTCTGGCCTCTTCCTATACTTAAATTGTTTAAAGTGGATTGTCATCTTATATTGAATTTCAATATCTAATGTCTATACAGTCCAAACTTACAGTTACGCACTATATGGAATTGAACTTATATATTTTTGAAGGTCTACAATTTTGTAAATTGAATCTCAAGTGAGAGGAAAATTAGAATTTCAAAATGTGGTATAGACAGATACACACATATATATATTTGTATCATATAGATATCTATTATGCTATATTAGTCTTCAATATTGTTTTAATTTATTTCGATATTTTGTGAATACTGTGACTCTATATTTTCCTTACAGTAGGATACAAATGCATATTTTCTTCATATTCCGTACATATATAGAGTTCCTCCTTATTTCGATTTAGTATGGACATGAAAGAAAACTCAATTTAATTAATATGTTTTATGTATATACATGTACCTATAGGACTATAAGCATATGCCTATATGTACATGGCTACATTATTCAGTTTCATTTACATGGTGTACATAGATAATTTTTGAACTGCAAGTACAATTTATTGAGAGGTTTTTCACCTAAAGTATATCTCATTACAACAGTAATTTAGCTCATATAACCATACTTCTAGAAGCTTTGTTTGTGCTAACCGATTCATTAGATGTTATTTCCGGCACTTTAGTATGTGGTAAACTAAACCTAACCATTCTACAATTTATCATCCACACCTGTTGATATATATATACTGTAGGTTTTTTGTAATGCATTTGTAATTTGCATGGTGACTTCCATACACAATTATATATTATCTACTTGCATATATATAATTATCTCCTACTAAATTATAACTAATTGCACCAGCAATTTAAATATGATAAGGTACTTGAACCAAAATCAAAGTCAATGCACAGAGATAAAAGTGTGGAATACTCAAAATTCTTAGGTTTCCTCTAGAATGGTTATCATTAACAAAATAATCAGTTATATTAGATGCATCGAATTCTGCAGAAATTCCTAGTGAAAGTAATGGAGTAGAATTCTTATAACTACAGTTATGGTTCCTTCAAAATTTGATAATATAACATCTCATGTATATATAAATCAGATAAAAATCCCATTAGCCAATAATTTATCATGACATGTAAACAGAGAAGGAGAAAGTAGACATATATGAATAAAAGTTTCTGAACAACAAATGGAACAACCACCTTCCTCCCAACCTTATATTAGGGCAGCCAAATAACTTGTTCTGTTCACCCCCTATCCTGAATCCTGACCATCAATCCATGAGGGCTAAATCGTAATTCCTCCTCAGCAATATCCTTCAATTTTTAGCAGTTTCCTTCTTGCCTCACACTTGGCAATTAGTGTTCATAATAGAAAGAGGTCCATTTCTTTTTCCCAGCATAGTAGGCAATGTCTTGCCTCCTCACGTATGCCATATATCCAAAGTCATTTTTTCCTAGGTCTTTTTCCCTCCCTTGGGAATTTTCACATCTTTCCAAATCCATGATTTTCAGGGGCTTCCAATGGACAAATTCTTGATTTTCCACTTGTAACAAACAACCCTAAAGTAGTTCAAACATGTTCCCCACTCATGGATTCATGGTTAGCTGATTTCAACATGGTTGTTCCATTTGTCTTCCAACAATAATTATAAAATATTTTGTTTCATACAAGTGTCATAGTCAATAAGTTAGTTGGGTCAAATCAGGTCTCTTCCCAACAGTCACAATCATTAAATACAATTAATTAAATTTGAAATTCAGAATTGCCAAAAATGGAAAAAAAATTCCAATTTCAAATTTACCAAAAACGAAATAATTTTCCTAAGAAATCTCAAACATAAAAATAAATTGTTTTTGGGGATGTCACAAGAAACTTATCACAGAATGGAAAAATCAGGTTGCAATAGCTCCCCTTGTAAAAGAGCATGAAAGATGAAAAGACTCAGGCAACATGTTATTGATATAAGTCTGTGGAACATGAGGCACCAAAAATTCTCCAAATGTTTGGAAGAGTAACCAAACGGAGGAGGACATAGCTCTATGTAACAAGAAAAAATTCCTAAGGCCATATTATATCCCAATGCTTGCACAAAATATGGAAGGATGTGATCTACCCAAGAGTGACTAAATTGTTGTCAACAAAAGAGAATGTTTTTCCCATCCCCAATTTTTGGAATATTTGATTTTTTTTGTCTTTTTCACATACTTAATGAGATTGAAAAAGAATAAAATAATGCTATGTTACAAAGGAGGAACGAGTGTTTCATGAAAACAAACTATTTCCAAGTGCATGGAACATATTGATGGTTAGTGCAAGGAGACATGTGTAGGATAAGGACACTCGGGAAAATTCCTCCATGGGTCAAGGTGTGAGATCGCAAGGGAAAAAATGCTACAAAGATTGCACCTATGAGATTCTCTAAAGGTTTAGTAATAGAAACATGAGACTCACATTAGGACAAAGATACAAGTATGAGACATGCAATGTGATTACAGCATGACACAACAATATTCCTTCCATGTAAAGTTTTACGATCCAAGAGAAGGTAAGTTTAGTGGTTTTTCATTTTTAGAGAGTTTAGAAAACACTAAAAGAAGCCTCCAGAGTGATAGTTTTCATAACGTTAGTCCCCTCGGTCCGAAAAATAATAAAATCATAACAAGGAGAACTCTTCTGGTCACTAGGGCCAGAGTATTCTTTTTTTCATACTTAGTCCAGTCGGTCCGGAAAAGGGTTAAACTTATACCGAAAAGAGGTCTCTTCAAAACCATTTTAACGAGTGTGACAAACAAAAGATCACGCGGATATCTTTTCAATTTTAAGGAGTATGAAAAGAGATTAACTATGGACTCACCACATTTTTCATAATTTATTCCCTTGAGCCCCAAAAAGTATAAAACATAACCTAGGAGAACTCTCCTAGCGAGACATGTCTCTCGAGGAATACCTTTTTCCTGGGTAATCTATTGGACGAAAAAAGGGTTAAACTTATTCCAAATAGATATCCCTTCTTGACCAATTAATGAGTGTGAAATAAACAAGGTCACTCGACAATATTTTCTTGTTTAGAGAGTCTGAAAAGGGATTAAAGAATACTCCAACGGGTTTCCTTTTTCGTAAATAGTCTCCAAGGCCCGAAAAAGTGACAAACCAAACCCAGGCAGAATGACCCATTTTCATAAATTTAGTCCCTCGGACCCAAAAAAGGGTTAAAATTACATCTACTAATACTCTCCTAGTGAATCATGGCTCCTAGGGTGTACCTTTTTCGTAAAAATAGCCATGCAGACTGAAAAATGGTTAAATTATCGTTGGAAATATTTGCCTTTAAATTTCACTTTGGTGAGTGTAAAGAAAAACAAGATCGCTCAACAATATTTTCAATTTTAGAGAGTATGAAAAGGGCTTAAAGAAGACTCCAGGGGGGCTCCTTTTCTTAATTAATTTGAACGAGAGGAAAAAGGATAAATAATTTCTTATTAGATGTTACTTTCATAGTTTAAATGATTTGGAAAGGAAACAAACCATGCTGTATGGGAGTCCTAAGGGTTAAAGCTAGAAAAATGATTGGAGAAGAAAGATGAGGCTTCAATTCAAAGTCATGGCGAGACTAAACAGGACTCTCATTCCTATGAAGTACTTCAACATGGGAATCAAATGGAAAAAAAGGATCTAACTAGGATGCCCATGGAATTAAGGCTCTACCACCTAAAGTACGACACAGTTATCAATAAGTAAGGTTAGTGTCGTAATTCAATAGGGAAAAATGCAAAAATTCAAGTAGGAAAAAATCTAAACTATATGCCAATTTCAAGGTCAATACTTGTGAGAACGGATTGATACGATGAACAAATTCCAAGGAAAAATGTCTCCAAGATCTTCCATATAAGGTCAATAACACTCATCCAAAATCTAATAAATCCAATATCAATAAAAAATTCAGAAAATAAGAGGTGCTACT
>JZKD02S1644032.1:202274-216016 GCA_000966675.3 Picea glauca
TCTCTGATACATTTATGTTATATTATTGAATATCTGCAATATCTCTGTGCATTTCTTTATTATATCTCCTCTCTCATTTCGTGCCGAAAATAATCTGGATCAGTCTCATCTGAAGAAAACTCAATATCCAAAAAATAGCTCGAATGAGGAGGATCGATATTCCAAAATGGAGAAGCAAAATTACCATATTCCATATGATTATGGAGGTTTTGGTCAGGCTTGGCAGAGTCTATCAACGAAGAATTACAAGCACAAAGGCTTGAGGATATACAAGCAATGATATCAGAATCAAAAGGAAACTCAATATCAGTTGGACCAAGAGGGGGAAGAAAGGGCTCCCATTCCCCCATTGGATAAACCAATTGATCAATTGTTGAGACTAATTCTCTAGAAAAAAAACATGTGTGAACAAATTCCTGCTCAGAAGAAATTGAACACCGAGTGTAAGACGCCACATAATGTACCTATGGCGGGGTAGAGTATACATGAATAATAGAAAAATATAAAGGGGCATCCTGAACTAACACCGAATTAGGATGGTGATTATCATATGCCAATTGGTCGATAGTGACAATGCTTCCATTGTGAGGGAAATGCATCACCCGAAAGAGTGTAGACACCACAACATTCATAGAACATACATAATCATGCCCGAGAAGCATATTGAAATCTAATGGTTCTTGCACCACTATAACATCGACAAGGACACTCTTCCCATATAACAAGATAGAAAACTGATGAAGAATCCCCAAATACTCACTAAGACGTCCATCGAAGTCCAACAACTCGTGCAATGTAGACAAAATCTCGAAAGAACCCAAATCTTTCTAAGCCGAGGAGGATAAAATACTTGCAGAGGCTCCTTCATCTACAATACATCAGTAAAAAAAAATTGAATTAACTTCAAACCTTATTTAAAAGGGTTAAAAATAAGGAAGATGAGGCTCAACAAGGTCATTCTAATCAAAGGAAACCATCCTAGGACTTGGAGGGGGTGTGCTCGAAGTGAGCAGAATGTCCCCTTGTTTTGAAAGTACTGAACTGGAAATGTTAAAAACATAGTCGGTACACACATCACTCCCCACCAAAATAGAGGGATCAAGTAAATAGTTCATCGGCATGACCACTTTGGTAGAGTTGACACTCTCCAAGAGAAGATTGGGATCATTTGAAGATTGCAAGGGTGTGACCACTTTGGTAGAATCAACACTCTCCAAGAGAAGAGTGGGATTGGCCGAAGATTGCATCAACACAACCACTTACTTAACCACTAGATGAATAGGTTGCAAGACAACATGGTATGAAGGTGCATCACCACCCAAAATAGGATTGGGATCGACCTAAGATTGCATCGACATGACCGCTTCATCAACCAAGGGATGAATAGATTGCGGGGAAACTGAAGAAGACTCAAAATCAGAAGATCTTGCAAACATGGACCATAATCTTCGTGCCTTTGGAATTCCACGGAACAAAGGAGTACGGTGATATGTCTTACAAATATTGCAAGAGAACTTAGGATTACATCCTATCTGTCTAGGTTTCTCAACAAAATCAATGCCCCCAACATGACTAGTTGTGGTTGGTTGATCATATCCGACATTATTAGGATAGGCTAGTTGTTGACCTCTAGTATGAATCACAAAGACTAGGTTTTTTCCCTGAACATGACTTGTAGTGGTTGGTTGTAGATATCGAACATTATTTGTAGAGGTTGGTGATTGGTCGATAACATGAGTTTTAGAGGCTACAAACCTATCACCAGTATGACTAGTAGTGACTAGAATTTTAACTCGAGCATGACTTGTAGAGGCTGGGTTCTTTCCCCCAGCATGACTCATAGAGGTTGGTGATTTATTCTTCCTATTATTCCTCTTTATATTTCATTGAGAATTCTGGTTATTAGTAGCTATACTTTCACCAGATAAGGCAGAAGGAGGAGGAGAAGACTTTGTTGATGAACGAATGTCAACATGATGCCCATGACAAAAGGTGCTTGACTAAGAAGTGTCAAGAGCATTCAAGACATTTGGAATGGTACCCAATGAAATCGGTAGTTGTTTGATGATTGTTTGCAACTTCTTCCAAGCTCTCCCACTCTAGCACCCTTGCATTGAATAATTTGTAAAGTTTTTCAGCCATCGGTTTCTCTTCTGACCTCACACTTTAGGGTTCATCTGTTACACATCAAAATGTCACACTTGAGTTACACACCCTAAGTGTTGCAAAGTGACGCATGCACCTTGGTAAGTGTTGCATGGATTGTCACAAGTGTCGTATGAACATTCCCAAGTGTCGCATTCACTTTGTGACATGTCGCTACCCTTTGAAACCATTAAAATAGTTTTTCATGACCCCTAAGTCATATGGGAGGAGGAAACCCATCAATTCTATATCAAAACACACTTTTCCCTTGGAAAATTTGACCCTTTTTTGAGAATTTATGAAGGGTGGCACCCCCTTGTCCATATTGAGGGTGGTCACATGGCACACAATCTACCACTATATGGGAGTGCCACTACTAGTAGGTTGGCTCCCTATCTCTCACTTGGGTAGAGCACCATTCCTGTTGAGAGAAAATGGGGATCTCCCTTACCTTATTCAATGGGGGAGCTCTTTGATATGGGGTTAGTTATGTTCGACCCTCATCCTTGGGCTTCATCCTAGGATCTGATCCAATCCTCAAGGATCCATATCCTCAACCATACCCCTCATTTTTTCATGGTACTTTTGCCTCTCAGTCCTATATATTGGAGGATTTCCAAGGTGAAAAGACAAAGGATTGGAGCATATAAAACCTATAATCTCAGGGAAGTGATCAGAATTAGTATCATCATTTTTATATTGGTAGATTCATACAAGGGATGGACGAGGAGAGATTGAATAGATTATTTCTACATCAATCATGGTCTGTAAGTATTCTCTTCGTGTTCTCATTTGAATACATTTGGCCTATTTCCTTCAAGCTTGTGTATTCTTGCATGTTCTTGTCTATTATCCTTTTAATGTTTGTAGATGAATTTGTTTGATATAATAAACTACAGTAGGATTTATTAGTTTCTCTTTTCTTCCCTTTGTAGGTATCAAGTTGAGCTAGGGTGTTTGGAAATCAAGCTCGAATTGGAAGCAGTGAGGACAAACTTCGAAACAAGGTGCATCACACCCTTTATCCCCGTCTCTTTCTGATTGGTTAAACTGAATTCAAAAGGATGCTAGTGTTCAATTGCAGTGTTTTTGTCTTGTTATAGGGGTCTGTAATCCAAGGGATATTTCACTTGCTCGTAGTGGAAATTTCTAGCCTCTAAACTTCATGCTAGAGAAAATCCACGTGCTTCTATCACATAGCTTGGGGAAAAGTACCAACTATCCATGGGTACCATTCAAAACCTACGGAGATTACGTTGGGAAATCTCACAAGTCTCATTTAAGCTCTTTTTCAGACTCCTTGAACATGAAAAGATATCCAAGTGATCTTACTTCCTTTCACACTCGTTAAAAGGTTTGAAAGGGCATATTTCGAGTGGTATTTTATCTCTTTTTGAGCCTCGTGAGACTAATTATGAAAAATTAATACTCTAATCAAGCATGATTATAAGAGTTCTCCCTTGTATTTTTTTACACATTTTTCAAGATTGGGAGACTAAATTTATGAAAAAATCTTGACTGGAGTCACCAATTTCTGTTATGAAATATTTCCTCTATAGACAGGTGAAATATCCCATGGATTACGAACCCCTATACCAATATAGAAACACTAAAAGTGGACACTAACATCCCTTTGAATTCAATTTAACCAATCAAAAAGAGAGAGGGATAAAGGGTGTAATTCACCTTGTTTCGAAGTTTGTCCTCATTCCTTCCAATCCGAGCTTGGTCTCTGAACTCCCTAGTGAAACTTGACACCTGCAAAGGGTAGAAAAGAGAAACTAATACCTCCTACTCTAGTTGATTAGATCAAAAAAATTCATCTGTGAACATTAAAAGAACAATAGACAAGAACATGCAAGAACACACAAGCTTGAAGGAAATAGCGAAGTATATTCAAATGAGAACTGGAAGAGAATACTTGCAGACCATGATTGATGCAACAACAATCTCTCCAAGTTATCCTTGTCTATCCCTTGCATGAATATACCAAGATCAAAGTGATGATACTCTGACTAATTACTTCCCTAAGATCAAAGGTTTGATACGCTCCCATCCTTCCTCCTTTTACCTTGGAAATTCATCAATATATAATCTTGAGAGGACTACCATGATAAAATGAGGGGTATGGTTAATGATATGGATCCTTGAGGATTTTATTATATCATAGGATGAATCCCAAGCATGAGGGTCTAACACAACTAACCCCATCTCGAAGAGTTGTCCCATAGAATAAGGTGGGGGAGATCCCATTTTTCTCTCAAAAAGAATGACACTCCCCCCCCCAGTGAGATACATGGAACCACCCTAGCAGTGGCACTCCCCTATAGTGGTAGAGGAGGCACCATATGACCACCCTTAGTATGGACATGGGCGTGCCACCCTTCATAAATGCTCAAAAAAGGGTTGAATTTTCTAAGGAAAAGTGTGTTTTGACCTAGAAATTATGGGTTTCCTCCTCCCATATGCCTTAGAGGTAATGAAAAACTATTTTAATGGTGTCAATGGGTGGTGACACCTCACAAAGTGAATTCGACACTTGGTAAGGTGCATACGACACTTTTGACAGTGCATGCGACACTTATTGAGGTGCATATGTCACTTCGTGACACTTGTGACACTTAGGGTGTATAACTCAAGTGTGACATTTTGATTTGTAGCATCTTTCCATGATTTTCTATAGATAAGTATATCATCAAAGAAAACCAACACAAACTTTCGAAAATCGGGTCAAACAAAAATTCATAATGTTTTGAAAAGTTGAAGGGGAATTAGTCAACCCAAAAGGAAGGACCAAGAGCTTATAGTTCCCATCACGAGTTCTAAAAGTTGTTTTTGGAATTTCATATTGTATTAATATGATCTAGTGGTATCCACATTTAAGATATAGCTTTGTAAAATGAGCTACTCGACGAAGCTCATCTAATATCTCATCAATATTTGGAATATTGAATTTATTCCTTACAATGATTTTGTTTACATATATATAATTGAGACACATCCTCTAAGAATTGTCTTTTCTTCTCATTGTCACTTCTAGAGATAAAAATGAACTCTTGCTTGGTTGAATAATACCTGAATCCAACATGTCTTCTACTATTTTCTCAATCTCCCCTTTTTCTTGATGAGGATATCTATAAGGCCTTTTATTAAGAGGATTACTTCTAGGTATTAGTTCTATTTGATATTCATGATCTCTAGATGGAGGCTGACCTTTAGGAATCTATTGGAAGACCCTATAGTTATTTTCCAATGTGCATATTAATTCCTCTGGAATATTTTCATCTTCTTTCTTAACTTCCATATAATAAAGTATAGCCATAACTCCCTTGCTATCCCTTTTTAGGATCTTTTCCATTCTATGAGAGCCGATGAGTTGAGAAGGTACATATTTTAACCCTTTGAGTTCACCTTGAATTGGAATTTCAATTCAAATCTCATGAATAACTCATTATAGTTTGTAGAAAATATACCTAATAGTCTCAACCATAGAATCCCTAGAAGAACATGTACACCTCTAGTGGGAATGGAATACATTGAGGTTTCCAAATTATATTCTCCCATACATAGTTTTGTGTTGTGGGATTTTCCCAGGCAATCAATACTCTCTTCATTAGCAACCAAAACATGAAAAATTATCATTAGATATAAAAATCAATTGAGGTTCTCTTTTATCAATGAAGTTATGGGAACTACCTAATTCAATGAGAACTATAACTTTTCTATTCTTAATGTAACCTACAATCTTTAAGGTGTGAGGTGTTGACCACCCTGACAATGGATGAATAGATATTTCACACCTGTGTGAATCAATGTTGTGCACAATTTAGGCCTCTATTTCTTTCCATTTTAAGTTGACAAGTTATTCCTCATTTCTTTTTGTAGATGCCTCCACCATGGATGATTTTAAGGATGGAAATTTATATTAAAATGTAGAAACATGGGCTAATCTTACTAGTTCTTAATATGCAAAATGTAAAATGTTTGACTATAGTTCTATAAAAATATTTAAATTTCTAAGAATTTAATACTTTCTATATTTTTTTGTGGTTTTTAAGGTAAAATAATTTTATTCTATAGAATTTGGGCGAATCAGTTTTAGAAAAAATAAAAATTGGCGAATCTTGTTTTGGGACAAACCATGGAAAATTATCCCATTTGTGAAATTTAGCCCCTAAAATCATCTATGGCCTCCACTTCCTCTTCATCATTATTTCTGAAAGGGAACAATTTTTTTCTTGACATTTATGCCATTTCGACAATTTGTTGTTACAACCAAAACATAGTCCTTTCACTCTTCTTTCCTCTGTTTCCTTCTCTCATATTCGAGTAGGTTGAGGTAAGAGTGTTTTATGAACCCCCAAAATATATTTTCTTCTTTCATATGGTCCAATGGTATACTTGTGTGTATCCTTATTCTTGTCTTGAATATGATGAGAAAATTGCATAGCTTCCATAATATTTTCAATTTTTTTTAGAAAAATCTCATGTTTAATGTCTTCTTTTCATCCACCCATGTAAGCTTCTAACAAATGTTCATCACTTAAGTTATCCACCCTTGTGGCCAATAACTAAAATTTTGAGTTATAATCTTCAATATCACCTAAGTGCTCAATTATTTTCAATTAACTTTTGGAAAGAATCTAAAAGTGTTTTATAATTTATCATATTAAGATTAAAATAAATATACCTTATCATATATTTCTCATAAAATTTGGTCTTTACCCTTTTATGACGGTGGCTATGACTAGACACCTAATTTATAAGCACAAGACAACTCACATGAAAGATACTTGGGGCTTCCTAATATTACTTCAAATAACAATCAAATTGACTTGCATCTTAACAAGGGTTGGCATAAATATGTTATGTTTTGGCTAAATCATTAGTGAATACGAGAGGAGGTTACTCTGTAGAATATTGATACCATTAAAAATATTATCACATCTATGTTTAAGGAAAGATTGTGTTATTATGAAGTAGATGATAAGAGAAAATTAATATACTATAAAGACATAAGTAACCCCAGTCAAGAGGATCAAAATTATCTTTCAGTTATAGTTAGCTTAAATAAATAAATCAACATTACTAAAATAAGAACAAACTCTAATGATCTCCATAATGAAATATAACTCCAGACAATTCCTTAAATTCCTTGGTAAGAAAAAACTCCCATCTTTTTTATACTAAGAAGGTGAATGATAGAAAATGTTTTTTCATAGAATATCTTGGGTATTCCAATATTATAAATCAATTTCAAAATATTTATAACAATATCAACCTTCCTTCTCCATATTGACTATTTCACGAGCTTTCTAAGGAAGGAGAGGTATCGGGCTTCTCCTCTCCGACGACACACCCTTCGAAGACCTTCCCTCTCATGCAAATGAGATAGTTTTGTTATTGTTCCAAGGATATTTCCTTGGGGGGCGAGTACCGTCCAATGATGGTTTAGATCAAACGTGAGAATGATTACAGAGTAGGGACTTCAACTAACATTTATATCATTGAACTCTCCATGCATGGGGGTCGTTCAAAGAATTCTAATGGATATTCTTCTTGTTTCATAAGTCTCTAAGACAAGGGATGACTATTGTTTCTTGTTTCCTCTCCACCTTCGACATTATGGGTGGGGGGTTATTTGGTTTTGTATCAATCTTTGGTACTTCATGGGTCTGCAAAAGAAGACTAAGGGAAAGGTAGCTTGTTGGCCTTTTAAATTTTCCTCAGATGCGATTGCAACTGCCTCTTCTTTTGTGGCCACTACCAACCCTTAAAATTAGGATTTTCTTCAAGCGCTTAAGGAAAATGTCAAGGTGGTGTGGGATTATCATGAGGACAATATGGTTGATGAATAAGTGCAACCATTTTTTCCAGATATGGGCTCTAGCAATTGCCGAGATATGAAGTTCCTTTGCACGATTGAGCTATATTGGAGCACAAATTCATTTGTGGCCCAAGCTATGCTCCCCAAGGAGCCATATTGCAAGGAGTTCAGGCTACAATTGCAGGATCTGGAATGGAAGAATTTGTTATTGCTCACTCTAGTTTCTTGGCTAGTTGAGAAGCATGTGGGTTCTCTCAACATGTCCTCAGATGGAACGATGTTGACTTCTTATATCAACTTTGCAACAAGGTTGGACGACTGACTTCTCAAGGCTCACCCTCAGGTGCCTCCGAACTAAGGAGATATATATAGGGTCTCTCATAGACATGTCGTTTATTTTTTTGCTATAGTTTGTTGGCATAGTTATCATTTGGATGATCATACAATAATAGGTTTTATGGACCTTTCATGTTGGTTAGTCTTAGCATCTCATTACAGTTTGGTTTCCCTTTGGGAAGGCTAGATATTTACGCCGAAAGGCGTATACCTATTGATAATGGGTAGATTTAATAGGGGTTTAGTGCTTAATAAGTTTTCTATGGACAGGATTAAATATGGCTGGAATATTCTTAGTAGTCACACAAAATAAATGGCTGTGATTTCGATCATTAACTTTCTAGCTATTATAAAGGCATTTGTTTATGTGTTTACTTTTTTACATTTACCTAATCATATTTAAAAATTGCTTTGATAGCTAATTGATTGTCACCTAAGTGATTAACATAAATTAAAATATTAACCCGAGATAAATGAAGCTCAACCGTTTATTTGTTAATCAATAATAAAATTTAATATATTCTTTTAAGGATTCTTTTCATCTTATCAACCTTTCGGCCTTGATCAGCCACAATTATGTGGCTGTGCTAGTTAGGAGCTCTGTTAAATTTGTCATGGACAACAACACGAGACTTTATAGTTATAATATAGTTTAGAGGAAAATAAGACAAGTTTGACTGGTTGGGAATAGCCATAGAATTAGACACGTTACAATAATTCCTTAATCCAAAGATAGTTGTTAGGTGTTGCAGGCGCACAAAACACGTTAGAAGCATTTACGCCACAGAAGCAACTTTTGTCATTATTGCTCTTTTTCCACGAAATTACAAGTGGTCCTCCGTTTTCAAGAAAAAAAAAGATTCCAAAATATAGGACAGCCTTGTTTTCTTGTTCGTTCACCACTTTCGCCCATCATTACTGATCATGAAATTGAAAAATCTAAACAATGATCATAAAATTGAAAAATGAAAAATTTAATCATTTCACATTTGAAATGGATATGAAAAAATTAAACAACCTATCTGTATGATATTGTGCAAGTTTATAAATTTAGTTTCTATTTTTATTTTTATTAAAAAATCTTATAAAATATTTAATGGATTTGTCATACATATTTATGTATGAAATTTAAAAAAAAATGTTAATATAATATTGAAAAGCAACGTTAAAATAATTGAATATATTATAACATTAACATAATTAATTAAATTATCATTTTGAATTTATTTTATATTTTCTTATGCATTATTAATAAAATTTAATTTTTATTAATTAAATTATTATTTTGAATTTATTTTATATTGTTTTATGCATTATTAATATATATATATATATATATATATATATATATATATATATATTTTATGTCATGTAATTAATTAATAGAAGTAATATATATTTGATGGTGATGATGATTAATGAAGATTAAGGTGGTCTATTAGATCTTAAGAGGGTAAGGGAGTACTTGTAATTCTTTAGAATTTTGTTTGTTGGTTCAAAATAATTTTGTTTCCCTCAAAACCCATTAAGAAAAGCTTTCCAAGATGGCCATAGTTTTGTTGAGTTAAACGATTAGGAAGGTTGGTACTGTGACAAATATTTTGAAATTGAGATCTAATTTCACTATGGAGGTAATGAGAATTTGTGAGATAATTTTGATCTTCTAGATTATGCTTGATTACATCTTTATAATACCTTAATTTTTTTTTCCCTCTAACTCTTTATCACACCATATTTTCTCCTTAATTTTTGATTTGATGATATGTTCTCCTTAAATTTTGATTTGATGATATTTTCTTCCATGATTCCCCAATAACTTAGCCAAGACTAGGCATCTTTTTGTCATCCTTACTTGAGTGGATTGGATGGTGGTTACTATTGGATTTTGAAACAATTTCAGGAAGCCTCTTGTTTTCCATATTGTTGAACTTGTTCTTATACATTAGGTATCTAGTCATAGCCATGCTCTCATTGGGAGAAAAGTTTACCTGTAAGAGAAGGATGAGATATGACATATTTGCTTTAATTTTGAGATTATAGGTTATAAAATTATTTTTGTATTTGATTTATCTTTCTCCAAGATTCACTAGAGATACTACATCCTCGGATTTTACATCCATATAAAATAACATGTGTAACAAGAGTCTCACATAGGAGTTTCTTCTTATCTCATATCTAAAAATAGACTTATTTACAATTGTTTTCAAGCTTATATATAAATAAAATTTTAAATATAATAATTTTTTTATTTATTAAAAAGTTAATAATAAATATTATTATTAATTTAAATATTTTTTAATATTATAAATTGGCAAATATCATTAATAAGTAAAAATAGATTAATTTTTCATCAAATCTTAATTTCAAAAATTGTTATATACATTTATATCATTTTTTTCTTAAAATTTTATATCATATTATATTAATTATAAAAATAATTTATATAATTTAAAAAATATATAATTTTTTTATTAAATTTTTTTAATTAAAAAAAACACTACCTATTTCTCATCTCTTATCATCTCATTAACTAAGCAATGTAATTATATATTTAATGTATCTTAAAAATCATTTAATATCAATATCGTAGACTAAATTTTTTTACTAGAGTTAGTCATTATTATATACAAAGATGTTTTTTATATTTTATTATAATTTTTTAATATATATTTGTATTTTAAATATTTTGTTATGAATTTTTAATCTATATTTATATTTTTATTTTTTACTAAAAAAATTAAATTAAATTAAAATATATATTCATTTAATAATTATTTCCATTTTATTGAAATTATTGTTTATTAAAATTATTGAAAACTTGTTAAGCAAAATTTAATATGAATTATATAATAACATTCAAATCACTTTTTATCTATCTAAATTTAACAAAATAACAATTATTCTTAATACTAATTTGTATTATTGAACTACTCCTTCCAATTACTTTTATTTATTTGAATATCAATATCGCACCCTATCTAAACCACATCAATTCAGAAGATCCAAAACTCACAATATTAAATTTGAAAACTCGTATTAATATTAAACTTAATTTTTATAAAAATTTAAAAATTAAAATCATCTCAATTTTACAAAAATCCACACAAATTAAAATAAATTCCCCTCAATTAAAAAAAACAAAAAAAAAGTGTAAGTCCATCTGAAACGCGGACCAGGAGCCAAAAGTGATCTCCGACCAACACAGTGACTCACGAGCATCTCCGACCAACAGTGATTGATTGATGACGAATTAAAACTCGTGGAGATTATTTATCTAACATTCAAAGCTGGAACCCTTATCCAACTATCTGTCAACACAACAGAAGCTTATATCCACCGACATTTAGAAAAAAACCCTTATAAATACCACTGGTAAGAGGCAACTGAGAGTGAAATCCCATATCCTTCTTCGTAAGCTGAAGCGGACGAACGCACAGAAGCGGCGAGTGAGAAGAATAATGTTTCCTGGCGGACCTCCTCCTCCCGGCGGACCTCCGCCTCCGCCCGGACCCGGCGGACCCCCGCCTCCGCCCGGAGGTCCGGGCGGTCCAGGCGGCTGCGGAGGACCAGGCGGCCGTGGAGGCGGCCCAGGTGGCTGCGGCGGCCCAGGTGGTGGTGGTCGTGGTTGCGGCGGCCCGGGAGGCGGCCGTTGTTAAGTTTTCCTTTCTCTGGTTACACGACGCCATATAGATCTGCTACCCTGCACATGTGTATCTATATATAATAAATAATATGTCCAGATCTCGGTGTATTGAATGCCTTCACAGTTGTGTGAATGTGGCATTGATATCTTGTTACGAAGGTCTGCGCAAGTTAGTGGGTATCTCGCCCACTTAGTGTAATTTGGTCTCTTGGTTCAGATCCTTCCATATCCATGTGCCGGAGGTTTATGTTATGAAATATATTAGTGTTTTTATGTGACCAACTCGTTTTTCAATTTCGTGGCTGTCATCTATATAAGCTGAAAAACTTTCATTTGAGTATAATATTTATTTATTACTACATTAACGACAGCATTAGCAGCGAATATTTACAGAGACCAAGGAAATAGAAGGAAAAGCGCGATGAAAACAGACTGCATACTAATAATGTTTTCAGTTTGAATAGAAATTTAAGAAGGAAAATGATTACTACTTGCCTTGCTTACAGAGAGCAAGGAAATAGAAGGAAAAGCGCGATGAGAACAGCCTGCATACCAATGTTTTTTTCTGTTTGAATAGAAATTCAAGAAGGAAAATGATTACTACTTGCCTTGCTTTTTTTTTAATGAAGGAAAATGATTACTACTTGTCTGCCTTGCTTTTTTACGAAGGAAAATGATTACTACTTGCCTTGCTTGCTTTTTTTTAAATGAAGGAAAACGATCACTACTTGATTGTTTTGTTTTTTTTTTTGAAGGAAAATGATTACTATCTGTGTTTAAATGTGTTTAGATGTCAGAAAAAATGTTCAGTTTTAGTGGATCTTAATCATAATGATTAAGAATATGTGTTTCATCATAAAAGGGGGTTGGATATATATACCTTTGTAGACTTTACCAATCAAATTTTTATTAATTTGAATAAAAATTTAGTAAACACACATATATTTCACATTTGAGTAATGATTTTGTGATTAGATTATAATATTAAAATTCTTTTATTACTTTATTGGATTGAAATTCTTCTACATTTTTATGTACACATTAAAGAGTTTTGAGTTTTATGTGTAATTATTTAGTGTTTTTTCTATACATATTTTTTATATATATTGTTAATCTTTATAAAAAAAAATTCAATATTAATATTTATTATAATAAATCTGGGGAAGGTTGGTTAACAATGATATAGTCTTTAAGAGGCTGGGAAGATAAAAATCATTCCTCGCAATTTTCCAAGCTAAATTGAATTGACTTAATAAAGTGTGGATATGCCATATACTCAAATTAATTATATTTTGATAAGTAGATTTTTTTCAATATTAATATTTATTATATTAAATTTTGTATATATATATATGGTTGTGAGTCTAAATTTTTTGTCATATTTGTGATACTAAGATGATGGAAGATGAAATCATTTTTTCTTAAAAAATGCTCACATTAAATCACAATTTCAATTTTTTTAGTACAATACCAACCTTTTTAATATTTGAAGTCATTGGTTTATGTTGTTCATCCTTTTGAACAAAAAATTAAAATTTATTTTTAGTATCCACCACTATCCCAATCCACTATCCCCTTACTTCTATCAATCCAAAACCTCAATACTTAGCCATTTTTTGACTTGTGTGGAGCCTTTTACTACCACCATACTTCTGCACTCGACACAATTATCCCCGCCCCACTCCGCAAAAATATTTCCCCACATAGCCCAACACTTAGTCTATTTCAAATCTTAGTGCATATAACTCACACAAATTTTCCTCTTCCACTCCCTCATTGCCACACTCTACA
>JZKD02S1644032.1:251043-278663 GCA_000966675.3 Picea glauca
GTATATGAACAATCCAGGTAAAGAACATTGGGAGGTAGTAAAGTGGATTCTCAGGTATTTGAGAGGTACTACTACTCATGCATTATGTTTTGGAGGTTCAGACACTTTTCTACAGAGATATGTTGATTCAGATATGGAAGGTGATAAAGACAGTAGGAGGAGCACTACAGGGTATGTTTTTACTATAGGTGGAACAACTATAAGTTGGATTTGGAAACTGCGAAAGGTTGTTGCACTTTCAACAATAGAGGCAGAGTATGTTGCTGCTACAAAGGCTAGTAAAGAGATGATTTGGTTAGAGAGGTTTATGGAGGAATTGGGAAAGAAGCAGGAGAACAAGAGGTTGTACTGTGACAGTCAGAGTGCCATTCACCTTGCAAATAACTCAGCCTTCCATTCGAAGACTAAGAATATATAGTTGAGGTACCACTTCATATGATCTGCCTTGGAAGATGGACATTTGAAGTTGGAAAAGATACAGACTAGCCAAAAATCCTCCATACATGTTAACAAAGGGAGTAGCTAGGGAGAAACTGAGTTCCTTCTCTGTTTCAGTTGGTCTTCAAGAATGAAGATGAAGATGAGAAATTTTCCATGTCTAAGAAGGTTCAGATTCTAGCATATACAACAACGGTGGATTTGTTGAGATCAGTCTCCAAGTGGGAGATTGTTGGTTGTGGAGCCTGATTATCTTCCTGATTGATAGGTCCTTGCTTTCAGGCATGTTTATACCCCATGAATTGTTTACACCCCAGAAGTCTGTACACTCTTCCATGTGGGGGAGTGCAGAGGGGGGGTAACCCTATACAGGGTTCGACGGGGCTATCCCCCCGGATGGGGGGTCTGGGGGCAAGTGGGCCCCCAAAGGAAAAATTGCCTTGTAAATGTATATTGTAATTTCATTGTAAATCTGGACCATTCATTATAAGGTCACAGATCTAATGGTAGAGATTATGTTAGTGTGTTTTTCCCTAGAAGGCAACCCTCATTTATGAGGGAAATGTATTGCAGCTATGGTTGATGGTGAATATTGTATTATGAGATAAGAGACTGTGGGAGAAAGAAGAGGAAGTTGCAGCTGGTTTGCTATAGGTTGTATCCCTTCATATGTTGGATAATAATAAAGGAAGGACCTGGAAATTTCTCTAGTGGATGTAGCCCACACTGGGTGAACCACGTAAATCTATGTCTCTATTGTATTGTGTATCTTATGTGTTTTGTTTCTGCATTTGTTTTATTTTATTGCTCCACGGTCTTGTTTTTCTAATAGGAGCCTGATCTACGGTCGTCACCTTAGCGTTAAAAGGCCTATGGATCTCAACGCCCTTATTTTCTGTGTGAGGATGATGAGCGAAGGATGAACCTATTAGCCATATACCCTTGATGTTGTCCTTGGCTGAAGGTTCAACTTGCTCCTTGATGCATTTAAATAGCCTTGAAATTTTTATTGATGGCAAAGTTTCTTTAATTCTACATTTTATAATCGTCGGATAAGTTTATCTCTACATTTTTATATATTGTTGGGTGAACCAGCACTGTGTTGCATTAACTCCCTTGCAACTTAACGTTGTGTTTGTTTATTGATGGCCCTTTTTTTCTGTGAATTTATCTCTGCCCATTAATATTTGATGAATTTTAATCTTGAGCTTTTGCCCATTCGATTGATTGCCTACAAATTATTCTAGTCTTTGTTTTCCTGGGGTGTTGGGCTGGAGATATTACCTTGGACTCTGCAAATGTTTGATGGTTAACTTACCGTGTGGAATGCATTTTCGAGGCATTTGTTCCCACTGTTGGGAATGCATTTTTGGTTAAATCGCAACTCCAGAAAGGCGATTTCACCCTGTGTGTTCATCCCTTTTAATGGTGACCTCGAGTAGCTTATTCATCTCTTTCGTTGGTGATTTATCTTTGCATAATCATCAAGTTGTTAATGTCGATTCATTGTGTGTGTTCCTTACTCCTTAATGGCGATTTCACCCTGTGTGTTCATTCCTTTAGAATGGTGATTTAGCTCTTCTTTCCTATCACATTTAATGGCAGTTCTATTCTGCACTTGTCTAGGTGGTTTATTGTAGATGGTAGTGTTTTCCTTTCCTCCTGAGTAGTGGTGGATGTTCATGTTTTAGACTGCGTTATACCTTCCAGATGGACCTGATTTGCGAGTTGTGTTAAATGCATTTTAATCCTGTAGATGTTAGCACCAACCTTCCTCGTTAGGCAACGAATCCATCCTCTAATTGAGCGTGAGTTGAATCTTAATTCACACCTGGATTTTGGGTTGGGGTAACTGCATTGAATCCCGGTTTTATACAGTGTTTTTCCCTTTTTTTAAGGATCATTCTTCTATCTCTAAATAGTGTTAATAATTATTGCGTGGGACAACGAATTTGTTATTCGATTGCCTAAACTTTTACAGTTGTCTATCTCTGTCTGCTTTCTTAATGCGGTGTAAATCTCAAATTCTGACATTTCCTCCTTGTATTCAGAGCTTAATGCTCATGCTCAGATTATGACTTCTCCTGGCCTTGTACTCAGAGCCTTCATGTTCACGCTCGACCTTTAATGACAGATTCATAGATTTTATTAATGCATGATTATATATTGTAGAGAGGGTGCTAAGTAAGGTGTTTAAATAATTACGTTATATCAATTTGGATTACTATTACATTAAGACTTAGATATTTTAGAGAGTGGGTTAGAGGTTGTGAGAAAAATTGTTACCCTCCTTATTATAATCCATTTTTACCTTTCATCATGTTGTTTTATTTATGATTGTTGACCTAGATGTTGCGCTCTAAGGGATTTAGGCTTACTTGGGTGTTATCCTTAAAATAAGGAAAAGTGTTATAGAGTTTCCTTTAGATTTATCATTTGGAAAATTACAAGTGTTTATGTAAAATTTGATATCATTAATTATAACTTGTTATTGAGAAGAGGGGAAGGTTCAAGATCTTTTATATGTAGATAAAATAATAATTGAAAAGGATTGTGGCTAGATTTACCTTTTTAGAAAATAATATCTTATTAAATTAATATAAGAAAGGAGAATGGTAACTTCTTAATGAATTTGAGGTATTAAGTTATTGCTTTATTATGGTTTTTCTAGTGGGTCCATAATGCTAAGTACCAATGTAAAGAATAATGAATTGATTTTGCACATGAAGATAGGAATTACCTTATTCTATATAGTGAGTGAAAAATACTTTCAGATTGTTAATATGATTATTCAAGTAAATAGCTAGTTGGACGGAGAGGTGGATTATTATAGAATTGTCCATTTAGGTGGTAATTAAATTAAAATTGGTAAGGAGAATAAAGACTAGATTGCAAAATTTAGACTTGTTCATTTAGATATGTAATTGTTGTTAGTTGGATTTATAGATATCGCCTAACTGGAACTCGGGCTCGCTAAAATTTGAGTCGTAATTCATGTCAATTTCGATTGGTAACTCCCTGACTAATGGAATTTAGACTGGTTAATTGATTTGTAATTAACGCCAAATTAAATCATAGATATTGACCTTTCAACCTTGAGTAATGGTTGGTTGTGGACGAAGTCAATTTTAGCTTGTGCTTCCTATTGAGGGTATGGTTGTTCATTTTAATTAATGTCTGTACTTGGTTGTAAGAATTTAATGTGCTTGGTATGCTTGTGTTGGGCAGGATGTAGACACCTCCTTCTTCCTCAGAACAGTCGCCATCCTTGAGACCTTAAATGGTCAAAATCGATCGGAACCTGGGCTTGAGCGTTGCTTATGTCTTGGAGGTCCTAACCATTGCAGGGTGGGATGGGAGGGTAGTCATTCTTATTCTTCGTCGGTTGAGTGTAATACATTGCTTCCAGATGCTTGATGTGATTTTATGTTGGGTCGTTATGTTGTTGTTGTGTGAGTTGTAGGCATTGTGTTCATCGTCGTGTTGCGTTGTTGAGTATAATTTCATTATTACCTTCCTACACATACACACACAAAAAAAATATTTAAGGGTGCTTTTACCGATTGTACATCATAGGAGTCGTACCATATGGGGATGTCACAGTAATGTTAATGTATTTTTGTACGTATCATACTTTGTTGTTTTCCTAGATTCATCCCATGTTGTTGTGTCTTTTATGTATTTTTCATTTCAGTTTGGATGACTCACATTTTAAGTTTTGGGTTTCCTTTAGTTCTTTCCTTCTTGTACATATTATCTTCATCTTCAAATTTGAATGTTGGTGTTCCCTTAGAAGATTTGATTCCTTCATTTGACTTGAGGATTAAAATTTGTGTTTGAGAGATGAGAAAGGACAAGTTTGGTCATAGATTGAAGACATTGTGACAAGTCATGGAATACATGGGATGATATATCTTAAAAAAAAAATCATGAAGTTCTTAGCCATGGATAATGACTAGTATTTGTGGTGGAGTGCATGTTCCTATTAAGCATACCACAATAATCCATATGTAGAGGAAAGTGTCTATTTTGTTTTTCTTTAAGCTCCATACACCTCATATTTATAAGATGACTACTACTATGAAAGTTTTTGGGGAGACTTGTGGGTTGAACTTAAATGCCTAACATTTCCTTAGAAAATCAAAACAATTTTCGTATCACCCCTTTTTATTTTACACCCATTTACACATTAAATACTTATATACAAATCTAAAAGGGTGAGAAGAATTTGAAATAAAAAGGATGTTGAAAGAACTATTAATAGTGTGGGAAGTACAAGTAAATGTGTTGGGGCTATGGACGTCCACTGGTAGAGGGGCCATGCTTATATGGTATCGAGAAAAAATTGTCAGGGGTATGGATGCTCACTAGAAGTGAAGAAACTACCAGAAAAGAGAGATGAGGAGCACAATTATGTAGATGTCTTCTAATTGTAAAAGGTGAAAACCCATGGTTAAACCAAATCCAATAAAAAACAGTTAAATAAATTACCTCACTAATTGGCTCTTTGAAAAGGGTATGTTAGATGGAAAGCACTTAAAATATTTGATTATATATTTTAGAAATTTGGCATCATTGTGGTACACATAACCTTTGGAAAATGTCCTTCAACTTATGAGCTAGAATTGTATTGACAAAGATAACTTGTTCTTCCAATGTGTCGCCATTTGTTGTGGCCACAATATTCCCCTCTTCTTATTTGTTTTTTATAATTAAAAGGAAAGGGGAGGGGGGATACCATTTTTTTATTATTATTTGTAATGCCTAATCTATTGCTACTATGAGCTTACTATATTATACCTTTAGGGGGGTGATTTTTTTTGGATCTTTAATGACTACTTATCTTTAAGGAGCATTTTCATTGCTCAAGTTCTCTTTGTTTATTGTACATTATTTTTTATTCTTCAATAAGTCTTTGTTTTCAATTCTCTCTCTATCCTTTGATGTTCTCCTTGTAAATATTTAATTGGAACTCTTTTAACCATTGATAATGTTTATTGACTCTTATGAGATTATGTTTGATTGATATTTAATCTCTCTTTTTCTATGATGACTTCATGCTTTTTATTGTACCTTAGTTTGAAGTGGTGTTATTGAATTCATAAAGACACCAATTTTCTCAAAGCAAATCGAAGATATCAATACATGGTATGGCTAATAAAACATGATTGAAGGGTAGTATTATAGTGTAATCATGATATTAAGGAATCCAAAGGTCAATTTTGAGTATCCTATGATGACCTCTATAGTGCGTCAGTGCTCCTCATCTAGAAAACCTAGGTAGCATTCCATTGAGGCTCTTACGATCATCTATGATACTAATTCGAATTTTGGATTTAATCTTTTATCATCAAGGAATTCTTATTGATGTCACGAGCAAGTGGTGTAAATAGTTTAAATTTGTATTTTATACAAATTTCCCACTATAGTCTAATCATCTTCTTGTACATGACCTCTCATTTTGTGGGAAATTTTACAAATTGTGCTCTCAATGGGTTAAATATTTCAATGTATAGTGGACCCATATGAATGTGAAATTCAATGTTATGTTTTATGACTTGAAGAGAATTTGATTGTAAGGATGTGACATTTCCTTGTGCATTGTATTGTACTATCATATCACTACATCATCGACAACTGAATGGTTGGAATATTGTTGCTTTTCATATTCTAATTTTTTTCCTCATATTCATGCTCAATCCCTCACATGTTAGTCAAATTACTTAGTTTAAAATTCATAACTAGAATTACGAGATATTTAATCTTTTCCAAGATTTTAAGATTAGATACATGCATCTTTCATGACATTTATTTACAATAGAATATTATTCATAAAAGACCAAGATCATAGATGATGGATTCTAAGGAATTCCTTCTTTTAATTTCCTTATTTTTGAACAAGCCTCACTCTTTTTTGTAGGTGTTTTAGTAAAATGGCAACGAGAAAGAATATAAATTTTATAACATAATAGAAAGTATCTTCTTCCTTGTATAATAAAGCTTATTATTTTTATAGTTGCAGTAACAAGGTTGCAGTCATTTTCTTTAGAAGACACTTATGTTGTTTGAAGTCTTAGAAAGGTCTTATTGATTACCCATAGTTAGAGCCATTTTTTCATCGATATTTTGAATCCTCAATCTGGATTCATCTTCAAGACCAATCATCAAAAGTAAGAGTTGTGAGGCATCATTATAAATATAAAATGCAGTGCATTTTGGAGATAATATTATCAAATAGATTTGAAAATATAAAAGGAAGAATCCCTAGGAGAACTATGAAGAAAACTGACGCAAACGCGCCCCACCCTCGCGGGCACGTCCGCTCATGCAGGACCTTCCTCTCTTCTCGGCCCGAAGAACTCAAAGGTTCTCCTAATTCCCTATCGGGAATCTTCCTACCCACAGATTCTCTTCATCATGAGATCCTCTTCCTTTACTTCTCGGAGGATCAGAACTCGCGACTTCGCGAGTTCAACAGTCGAGCGCTACACCCTCGAATCCCCGAGACCCGATGGTCAGTCAACTCGCTGACTTTTCCCGGAGGGATTTCGCTACTCGCGCCCTCGCTACTCGCGATACCAAACTTTTAGTTTTCCAACCTCCGATACCCGAGGTACCGAAACTCCGATGTGCACGTGCGACTTGACTCGTCCGCACTCGACACTTCCCTCGGTACTTCCGCGCTATCGCTACCTCATTCCCTCGTGACTTTTAATACTCACTACTTGTACTTTTACCTAGCGAGCTCCCGAGTTCGTGAGATCCTTAGATCTCTGCCACCTGTCCTTCCCAGATGGACGCTCTGGATCCTCTCGCCACTTCGCTGCCTAGTGATCTCGCATCTTTTGGCACCAATCTTTCATCCCTTCCACTTCTGAGCTCCCGAGATGCGAGGTGCCACCTGTCTACTTTTCAACTCCTATGGACCCACGCTATCCTCAGAGTAGTTGAGATCTCGCTTATCGCAATCTCGCGACTCTCCTTACCAAACTTAGGACACTTTCCTCACGAGGTCCCGATAGGCGATCTCGTGAGAAATCCAACGGTCCTGACCGACTTGGATCAACGATGCTGCCCCTCCTGAGCTTTGGATCCTCTCCACGCCTACGCTGTAACTAGCTTGCACCTCTGGGAGATCCAACAACCCTTGGAACTTCGTGAAATCTTTTCCAAAGATTTCGTTCATTCGTTCTCCCCTTGAGGATTCTGCGAAATAAAGAAGTGTCTCTCCACGAGACTCGTTTTCTCGCTCGCCAACCTGCGATGCTTTCCTCTGACATCCAACAAAAACTTCCCTACACTTAGTCTTCAGGGAGTTCAAAGGTCTATTTCTCTTGAGCCTTTTCCATAACTTCAATAGTCTCTTAGGAAAAAGAGATCTCTGGGTACGCACTGGCAACTCTGGCCTAAACCCTTTCACGGCACAAACTCCCGGTGCTCTTCTTCAACGATATCACGAAGGGTCTATACCTCCTCAGCTTTCCCACTCTGACTCTTTCAGAGGGATTTGCACGCGCTCCTCGCGGTGATCGTTCAACGACTCTCAAGTGTTGAATCCCTTCGACTCTGCGCAACTCCCGCAGCAGCAGTCTTTGATTTCCCTTTGCTCAGATTCACAACTGATATTTCTGCTTCAGCCTGTGCACTCCTTGCACAACTTCAACGACCCAAATCCACTTCTGGGTGAATGAGAACAAAAGTTAAACTACTGAGCCTTCATCAACGCACTCCTTGCGGATGAATTCAACTGCACCCTTTGCAAGAATCTCCTGACTCAAATAGAGAAACAATTGAACCTCATTCTTTCTCCCTCTTAGACTTCAGTTTGAAACATGAAATCACATGCACAACATATACAAGCAAATGCATAACAAGAAAGCAAACATTCATGAGAATAACATCAATACACAGAGAAAACAACATGAACGATGTGCTTGAATCAAAGCTTCATTCTATTAATTCAAATGCCTGTACATGGGTGTTCTTCATACAATATTTTCTGCATGCTCTTCTCTTCTCCTGAATGCTTGATGATGTTACAATGATACAAAGGAGGGTGTCTATATCCGTTATTCCTCTCGAACTCTAAACTATCAAATCTAGACTTAAAAACCTATCTACCAGCATTAACTAGATTAAATGCATCCTATCTACCAAAGGACGAGATCTTAAAGGCTCAAGGTCCAATACAATATACAATGCGCCTTCATAAATGGCTTCATTAAAAGACTTGCGCTACAATCCCAAAGCACTTTCAAAAATTTGGGTTTGTTTATCCAGCTGATCTCCACTTGATGTGCTGGCTCGCTTGATGAGTTGGCGATGCTCCTGCATCATACTCCTCGTCTTGAAAACTTTCATGGGCTCCTGTCCATGAGCTCCTGCATGGTCTGTGCATGCTTCTGAATTTCTTCTTCTGTCTCCCAGCTGGCATCTTCCACTGGATGATTTTTCCATTTGACCAGATACTCAAAATACTTCTTTCGCCTGGTCTTTTTGCTCACCCTTTTATCAAGTACGCGCTCCATCTGTGGCTTCTCTGCAATCAACATCTTCTTTTGCCACTGAATTTTTGGCTATTCATTACTCTCAAATCCTGCTTCCTCAGCCTTATAGGGATATAAGTCTGAGACATTGAATGTCAGAGATATTCCAATCTCATCCGGCAATTCAATCTCATAAGCATTTTTTCCCAATTTCCTTAGGACTCTGCATGGTCCAATTTTCTTCATTTTCATCTTGTTGTATGTTCCCCCTGGGAACCTTTCCTTCCTCAAATGTGCCAGAAATAGATCACCAAATTTGAACTGAAGTTGTCTTCGATGCTGATCCGCTCTACGCTTATATTCCTAGTTCGATTATGTCAGTCGCTGCTTCACCCTGCTGTGAAGTTCCCTCATCACCTCAACGAATTCTTCAGCACTTGCGCTCTGAGTCATTATTTGTTCCAAAGACCTCAGCTCCAAAACACCTCTTGGCTGTCTGCCGTATACTATCTTAAACGAACTTTTCCCTGTGCTTCCATTCACCGAATCATTGTAGGCAAATTTTGCCTGTGGCAATACACTATCCCAGCTATTGTGGTGCTCTGTCACTAAGCTCCTCAGCAAGTCCCCTAGACTTCTGTTGACCACTTCTGTCTGCCCATCTGTCTATGGATGATAGGCAGAACTAAACATTAAGTTAGTTCCCATCTTCTTCCAGAGTGTCCTCCAGAAATGTCCAATGAATTTGGTATCCCTGTCTGAAACTATGCTTTTCGGCAGTCCATGAAGTCTAACAACCTCCTTGAAAAATAAATTTGTGATGTGAGTCGCATCGCTGGTCTTCTGACACGGAATAAAATGTGCCATCTTTGAAAACCTGTCAACTACCACAAAGATGGAATCATGTGCTCTTTGCATCCTCAACAATCCTAGTATGAAATCCATGCTGATCACCTCCCATGGCCTTTGTGGTATGGGAAATGGATGATAAAGACCTGCATTTTGCTTTCTTCCCTTAGAATGTTGGCAAATTCTACATCTGTCAACAAACCTTTTAACTTCTGACCGCATCCCTGGCCAAAAGTATGACTCGCTCAGCTTCGCGAATGTTATGTCATGGCCAAAGTGCCCTGCTAAGCCTCCGCTATGCTTTTCTTTCAACAAGTTTTCCCTCATGGAGAAATTTGGAATACATAATTGATTTTCTATGAACAACAATCCATCTTGGATCATGTAATCTATCCATTGATTTCTATCTCTGAGAACTGGGTTCTCAGCTACTCCATACACCTCTGCAAAATTTGCATCACCTGCGTACATCTCCCTGAGATCATCGAAGCCTAAAGTCTTGACTTTGAACTCCTGTAACAACAAACATTTCCTGCTCAAAGCATCAGCCACTTTGTTAGCAGTACCTGAAATATGTTTGATAAAAAACGTAAAATTCTGCATGTATTCTACCCATTTAGCATGTTTCTGATTCAGCTTCTCCTGCTGAGTCACAAACTGTAATGCATGATTATCACTATACATAACAAATTCTTTTGGGATCAAGTAATGCCTCCACTTCTTCAACGCCTGTATGATAGCATAAAATTCTTTATCATACGTTGAGTACTTTACTTTTGCCTCATCCAACTTCTCGCTGAAATAAGCAATTGGTCTGTCATCCTGACTCAAGACCGCTCCTATGGCAAAGCCACTTGCATCACATTTCACCTGTAACATCTTTTGGAAATCCAAAAACACCAACACCAGTTGCTCTGTGATTTTACGCTTCAACAGATTGAAGCTTTTCTCAACCTCTTCAGTCCAATGAAAAGATTTATGTCTTTTCCTGACTGTGTCCATCATCGCTGCGCTAATTCCGCTAAAATTTCGGATGAATTTCCTGTAGTAACTTGCCAGTCCATGAAAACTTCTCACCTCAAAAACATTTCTTGGTGATGGCCAATTCTTGATTACCTCCACTTTATTTGGATCCATCTTCAATTCATTTTCCGATATGACAAACCCCAAGTAAATGAGTTCTTTCTTCATAAATGAATACTTCCTCATGTTGATCAACAACTTCTCTTGTTTTAGCTTCCTCATTACTGCAGCTAAATGATTCATATGTTCTGCCTTAGTTTTGCTGAAAATCAATATGTCATCTAGATAAACAATGACAAACTTACCTATGAATTATTTCATCACTTTGTTCATTAACCTCATGAATGTACTTGGCGCATTCATCAAGCCAAATGACATGACTAGACATTCATACAAGACTTCATTGGTTTTGAAGGCTGTCTTCCATTCATCGCCTTCCCTCATGCAAATCTGATGGTATCCACTTTTCAAATCAACCTTTGAAAAAATTTTGGCTCCACTTAAACAGTCCATCAAGTCATCCATCCGTGGCAATGGAAACCTGTACCTGATGGTTATCTTGTTAATGGCTCTGGAATCTGTACACATTGTCCAACCTCCATCTTTATTTGGACTCAGTACTGTTGGAACAACACACAGACTTAAACCTTCCCTGATCAGTCCTTTATCTAGCAGTTCCTGCACCTGCCTTTTAACTTCTTCGTTCTCCTGTGGCGTCAACCTGTATGCAGCTTTGTTTGGAAAACTGGCTCCTGGTATGAGGTCTATATGATGACTCACATTCCTCATTGGCAACAACAAATGAGGTAATTCTTCCACCACTATATCTGCGAAATCTTCCAGCAGTTCCTGAATTTCTTTCGGCCAATCATCCACTCTTGTGCTGGTCAAAACGATCCTTGGTTTCCTGAACACAAAGAATTGTGGATCTTCTTTCTTCTTTACTTCCGCAAGAAGTTCCTTTCCACTCATGAGAAGTACCCTTTTGTTCACTTCTGGCTTCACCTCCTTATCTTTTATTGGAAGTAACATATGTGTTCTCCCATTCTTCTCCAGGGTATATGTATTCATTTTCCCATCATGAATTACGTTCCTGTCATATTTCCATGGTCTGCCTAGCAATAAATGACATACATCCATAGGAATAACATCACATAAAATCCTATCATTATATCCTCCTATCTTGATGTCAACTAAGCATTGTTTAGTGACATTTACCTGATGTCCCTTCTGTAGCCATGAAACTTTGTATGGACTCGGGTGATCAGTTGTCTCCAGTTCTAGTTTCTCCACCATCTCGATTGAAATGAGATTATCTGTCCTTTCGCTATCCACAATAACCTTGCATTTCCTGTCTTTGGTCTTGCATGTGGTTCTGAAAAGTCTGCTTCTTTGAGATGTGTCCTCCACCTCCTTCTTGGGTGTTAAGAGAACTTTACACATCATCAACGACCTTCCGTCTTTTGCGTCTTCTGCCTCAGCATCACGCCTCTGCGCTTCTGCGATGTGAGCTTCTCCTCCGTCCTTCTTTCTATCTGGACAATCAACCGCTTTATGCCCGTTCTTCCCACATGTGTAGCATGTGATGATTCCTCCTCTTCCTCTACCTCGACCTCTAATACGAGGAAGAGTGTTTGCATTAGCATAACTTCCGCTCTGATCATTTTGCTGCCTTCTTTGTTCGACATGTGGCCCTCACTGTGAGGTTCCACCTCTTTCAACTTTACCCTGAGGCCTCTTCCACTCCTCCTTGGGCTTCTGTTATTTATCTTGGGCAACTGCCTTGCCTCTTGGCTGACTTCTGCCTCGGCCTCGCTATCCTAGCTTACGGCTTAGATTTTCCTCAGCTTTCAACGCCATCTAATACGCATCTTCCACCGTTCTGATGGTTGTCATACTCATCTCATCCTGTATGTCATATCTTAAGCCATTCATGTACCTGGCAACTTTTTCATCATCGCTCTCCCGATGACCTGCTCTGATATTGAGCTTGTAAAATTCTTCGTTATACTCCTTCACCGTCATCAACTTCTGTCTTAGGTTCTGCATTCTCCTGAACAATGTGATTTGATAATCCCTTGGGATGAATTTTTCCTTCATCTTCACTATCATTCGATCCCAGCTTTTGATCTTTTCCTTTCCCTTGGAACGTCTATCTGCCTGAAGCTCATCCCACCATAATGCTGCATGTCCTTTCAATTTCGTGACAACATGCCTTACCTTCTTATCTTCTTCGATATCCTCATAATCAAAGTAGGTGTCAAGAGCTCTAATCCAATCCAATAGCTCTTCTGCATCCAGACTTCCTTCATAAGTTGGAATGTCCATTTTTGTATTTGAACTCATTCGAGCGATAGCCTTAATTAACCGCTCATTAGCTGCATCTTCGACTGAAACTTCTCCTTTCTATTGGGCTTCAGCTTCACCTTCAGAGTCACTTAGATCTCCAGCATTTGTTGTGCGTCTCTGTGCTGCTTCCATATCTTCCAATCTCGCTCTAAGACCGCGTATCTTCCTCTCCATCTCTGGATTCCCTGTCAGCCTACCTCTTCTTCGTACATCCCTGTCCTCTGGATCAGGCGATTGCCTTTCTCTTCTGGGTGGCATCATGAATTCTTCTTTCCTCTGCTACAGAAAATAGAGAACTTCCTCGCTCTGATACCACTCTGACGCAAATGAGCCCCACCCTCGTGGGCACGTCTGCTCACGCAGGACCTTCCTCTCTTCTCGGCCCGAAGAACTCAAAGGTTCACCTAATTCCCTATCGGGAATCTTCCTACCCACAGATTCTCTTCATCGCATGATCCTCTTCCTTAACTTCTTGGAGGATCGGAACTCGCGACTTCGCGAGTTCAACAGTCAAGCGCTACACCCTCGAATCCCTGAGACTCGATGGTCAGTCAACTCGCTGAATTTTCCCAGAGGGATTTCGCTACTCGCGCCCTCTCTACTCGTGATACCGAACTTTTAGTTTTCCAACCTCCAATACCCGAGGTACCGAAACTCCGATGTGCACATGCGACTTGACTCGTCCACACCTGACACTTCCCTCGGGACTTCCGCGCTATCTCTACCTCATTCCCTCGCGACTTTTAATACTCACTACTTGTGCTTTTACCTGGCGATCTCCCGAGTTTGAGAGATCCTTAGATCTCCGCCACCTGTCCTTCCCAGATGGATGCTCTGGATCCTCTCGCCACTTCGCTGCCTGGTGATCTCGCGTCTTTTGGCACCAATCTTTCAGCCCTTCCACTTCCGATATCCCGAGATGCGAGGTGCCACCTGTCCACTTACCGACTCCTGTGGACCCACGCTATCCTCGGAGTAGTCAAGATCTCACTTCTCGCAATCTCGCGACTCTCCTTACCAAACGTAGGACACTTTCCTCACGAGGTCCCGATAGGCGATCTCGTGAGCAATCCAACGGTCCTGACTGACTTGGATCAATGGTGCTGCCCCTCCTGAGCTTTGAATCCTCTCATACAATATTCTCTGCATGCTCTTCTCTTCTCCTGAATGCTTGATGATGTTACAATGATACAAAGGAGGGTGTCTATATCCGTTTTCCCTCTCGAACTCTAAACTATCAAATCTAGACTTAAAAACATATCTACCATCATTAACTAGATTAAATGCCTCCTATCTACCAAAGGACGAGAGCTTAAAGGCTCAAGTTCCAATACAATATACAATGTGCCTTCATAAATGGCTTCATTAAAAGACTTGCGCTACAATCCCAAAGCACTTTAAAAAAATTGGGTTTGTTTATCCAGCTGATCTCCACTTGATGTGTTGGCTCGCTTGATGAGTTGGCGATGCTCCTGCATCAAAAACCTAAACTGAAACCCTACGAAAATATGTGATAATATATATTACAATGATTTAATATATTGGAAATATTTGATATATAGATTATTTATAATATTAAATAGTAATTTAAGTATTAATATGGTTAAATAGTAATGTATATAGAATATTAAACTAATCTTATAAGATATTTAAGTGTTAAGTAATGTAGGTAATAACTATCTAATAGTATTATAGAAACCTTCAATATTAGATTATTAAATAATAGTTTGAGTGTTAATTACTAAATAGTGATGTATAAAGTGTATTAGTTAGCAATGTAATGTAAGTAATATAATAATACTATTAATGCATTAGGTTTATTAGGTACATATTATATATTATACTAAATCCCTAAGTATAAATAAAAATATAATTAATACATATAGTATTAAGTAGTAAAGTAGGTAATGAGTATAGTATATTAAAACCTTAGGTCATAGTATATAGGAATGTAATTACTAGATACTAAATGAGGTAAAGGATTATATTATCATATATATAGTAATACAAGATGAGCCTAATGTATTCTATAAAATAGGGTTTAATATGCAAAATAAAGAATATTAATTTCCTTGGTCTTTATAAGTTGAATATTAGAGGAGTAATGTAGTAAATAGAGAACCTAAGGAGTTGTTTAAACTTGGTTATTTATAATATTTAGTAAAATGTGAATGGACCAATTAATAATTAATAATGTTACAATTAATAATTAATAATGTTACTAGTGAAAAAAAAACAAAGGGACCCTTAATTCAAATAACAAATATAAAGAGAATTGGAGAAATGAGATCTAGGGAAGAGGAAAGCGTTAAACCTGATTTGTACAAACCTCATCTTCTAGGACCCCTTTGTTGGTTTATCAAGAGGAGACAATTGTTGCTTACCTCTAGTACACCATATATGTTCATATTTTTTGTATTCTTGATTATTTCAAGGGCCTCTCTAAAGCGTCTTTTGTAGTAGTCTTCTTTGTCCAATATTTTTGTTTCTTCAAGGCACACATGATGCTTGGTTTTGAGAGAATGTCATGCCAAGGAGGATGTGCAAATGCACTAATTGTTTTTTTTTTCTTCATGTTCCTTAATCCTTACCTGGAATGATCGTCTAGTTTCTCCAATGTAGCATTTTCCATAAGAATAAGAGACCTTATAGATGTATTTCCCTTTACACTGGTTAGTAGGATATTTTATGGACTTCATTATTTTTTTGAAAGTTATGAGGGGTTTGAATGAAGTCATGATTTCCTTTCTTTTCAAGATGTTATCAATCTTATCCACAACACCACAGATGTAGGGAAAGTATGCCTTCATGTTGGGGATTGGATTCAGGGATGATTTTAAGGATGCAAATTTATTTTAAAATGTAGAAACCTTCATATGTCAACTATAAATGTTTGGCTATATTTTTGTAAAAATGTTCCAATTTCTAAGTTTTTTATATAGTTTTTATAAAAAAATGGCGATTTTTAAGGTAAAATAATTTTATCCTCTAGAATTTGGGCGAATCATTTTTAAAATAGTGAAGCTCGTTTTTGGAAAAACCATGGAAAATTAGCCCATGAGTGAAGTTTAGCCCCTAAAATCATCCCTGAAATTTGGATTGTTTTGATGTCGAGTCCTTACAAGTAGAATCATTAGAAATGTCCTCAACACTTTTTGGCAATCAAATCAAAAATTCATCTGAGAGCGTAAAATATATATCCTTCACCATCAAGGAAAATGGGTATAATAATATTGATTGGTCTTGGCTACTAGAAAAAGTGGAAAAATGACTTCATTCATGGTGTAATAGGTGGCTCTCAATATCCACAAGATTAGTCCTTCTCAAGTCTGTCATTGAAGAAATTCTGGTCTATTGGACTTCACTAGCATGGGTCCCAAAAGGAGTGTTGAAAAATATAAACCAAATGTCTCTTCGTTTCCTATGGGATGGAGAGCATGATTCTAGACCATTGGTTATAGCATAAAAAAATCACCTCAAAACCAAAGGAAAATGGAAGATGGGGCCTCAAAGACATCACAATATTTTCTAGAGACTTGGCAGTAAAAAATATCAAGAGTCCGGTGGAGGGAATATGGCTATGGAACAAAATCATCAAGGTAAAATAATTCCCTTCTATTTATCTCATGGACTAGATTCATTCCACATATAAATCCTTCCAGAAAGGCACTATTATCTAGAAATCCCTCATAAATTCATTCTCTGTCATTAGTTATTGTCTCATATGGAGAGTTGGAAATGGATCTAAAATTTTAATCAGGAAGGATCCTTGGATAGGCTTCTCTAACAAACACATGTTTCCAGAGGCCCTCGTCTATTTCCTCATTCAAAGGAGATATTTTTATTTAAATCAAGTTGTCCATAGAGACTATATCACTAGAAATACGAGATGTCTATATGGAGAAGAATTGATCTTGGAGGATCAAATGATCACTTCTTGGAATGAATATACCCACACCTTAAACAACTCTCTCGATCGTCTCTTTGACAAGGAAGACCAATTAATATGGTCCTTCAGTTATGGAGGGAAATATTCCCCCAAACATGAGTACATTTCCTAGTTTCAAGCTACAAACTTGGATCCACCACCCTGGTCGGGAAAGTCTCTCTCGAGGTTAAAAATCACCCCAAAATCAAAACTCTTTGATTGTATTCTCCTTCAAAATAAGTTTCCAAATCGGGAATACCTATACAAACCTGAATAAGATAATAACACCCACTTCTTCTTATACTTCACATTTAATAAATCAATTTGAATGGAAATAAGTCAATCCTTGCGACCCTCTCTAAGAGGGAATGGGACTGACATCTTATAGGAATTCCAAAATTAGCTGGTAGAAAAGTAAAACCAAAATTTCAAGGCGCTCCCCCTAATTATCTTTTGGGGAATTTGGTTAGCACACAACCATGATATCTTCGAGGATAGACCCGACACCACAACCCACACAACCATCATCTATCTCAAAATATTCTATACTTTTCCCTAGAAAATAACTCTTTCAACCATGCCAACATTATCACAGCCGCCAAAAATAAATAAATCCCTTCCTTAGACCTTATTTGATTGGGAAACGCAAGGAACTTACTCCATGGGAGGTGTAGGGGGAATCATACTCTTCTCGAAAAATCACTCCCATTACTTTTTTCTTGGACTAGGAGAAGCAACAAGCAACTATAGTGATCTAATGGCTCTCTGCATCTCTTACTTCCGGCCCTTGAAAAAAATATCAGGAAACTAAACATTTATGGAGATTATATGTTTTCAATAGAATTCATGAAAGGAACATACATACTGAGATACTACTCGGCCCTTCCAGTTTTTAAGGGAATAAAAAGATGCTCTGCTGACTTCACTCAAATCACTTTTACACATGTTTACAGGAACCATAACCAGGAAGTGGACCATCTATCGAAAATTGGCCTGGAATTGGATAAAGGATGTTGGAAGGTCAAAGAAGAGAGCTCATATGGCTCCGCAAAATTTATTCATGACCCTTGGTTCGCTCTTTGATTAAGATTGCACATAAATCCATTTTTTTTTATTATTATTTTGTTTATGACCAATCATAATAGCCATGTAACTATATTGGTTATATGTAAATTTTGTTGAAGTGTCAGTCAGGATATCTGAAAAGTGATAGGAAGATCAACTATATCATAATTGTTTGACTCTTTTCCCCTCTCATTTTTTGGAATATATGATCACATAAGCAGTCTAATATTGACTATCAACTACAATTGGAAGGTATGTCTATGGCATATATCGATGTAATTTTGCTACTCATAAATAAAATCACTTGTTGTTTTCTTTGGAAATATATATATATATATATATATATATATCTCTTTATAGATCTCTAGAATCGCGAGAGAGCTCATCTTTTTTGAGATATTTATTTTTTATTTTTTAAGATAGATCTACTATAGATGTAGTCTCACACAACTCTATATATTTCATAACTCACAACTTGTGTATATATGCATATGTAAAATAAAAATTTTTGTTATTGTTTATAAAATTATATCTGAATTGTAACAATATTTTTGTTAAAAAATAAAATATACAATGTTTCTACTTATGTGTCAATCTAGTGTCTCTCTTTATATATACATATATATATATATATCTATATATAGCCTTTTTTATATTATGTGTACATATCGAATCCCTCTCTTTCATATATTTGTGTATGAATATGCATATATGAATGTATGTATGACTTAGAGTATTTCATGGGCTTCATGTAGTGTGGTAGAATACATTATATCTAATATCTCCATATACATCCAAATAGTTAATCTTGACATCTTAAACTCTGAAACATAGATCATAGACCCTTAATGCTAACTTTAAACTTTGTTGCACATAATAATATCGTAGAAACAAAATGGAATAATAAACAATGCTTAATCATCGACACAAATAAAGATAATCTTGTTTTACAACATATAAGAAATGAATTATATTTCCTAATAAGTAATTAAAATAATGAATACCTCTATCAAAATTGTACATAATCACTATAAACATGTATAAATAAGCACTCCATGAAATTTTAAAGTAAAAAGGAAAATCAAATGGCCAGCCATTAGTGTGATAAAGAGTCTAAAATTACTAGAAAACCAAGTAGAAATATTGCAAAAGGAAAATCTATGGGCATTGAAGGCTCTCAAGTAGAAATAACAAAAATTGGAGGGCTTTTCGTTATCCCTCATATTCACAAACTCTTCAACATGGTAGTGAAACAATTTTTCCCTTAGCCATGGACTCAAAGGATCATTTTTCTTCTTCTCAAAAGTGAAGATAAAAAGAACCCATTAACTTAGAGGACCATTAATATTAACCCTCTTTCATTCAAGTTATATGCAATTGTTATGGAAAACAAAATCAACATATCGTTAGTGTAATACACTATTTTGACCTAGGTAGCTAAATTTAGTTATGGCCTAATTGTATTTTCATTGTTTATTATCTGTGGAACACTATTAAACATTGGCACTTCAAATTTAATGATGGATGTTAAGTGATTTAATTCTAGCATGTAAGTTTTAACTGAAGAATCTTGGTACTTGGATATTGGGTTTAATTGTATGCTTCAAATGCAATCACATGTCAATAGAATATGGTTATTCATGAGCTTATGTTGTAAACTAACCTACACGTTGAATGGGATATGGGATAAATAGAGAAGTGTGATATTAATTGGTTGATGTCATCAACATCAAATGAGAAATGGTTTGATAAGATTCATCATTATGCTATTTTCTATTGGTTCAAACACATTTCAATGATATTTGGGAAAGTGGAGGTTTTTCATGTAGCATGTCTGCCTGCAACTTTGTATTTAATGAAAAATATCCTAGAACACAATGCCACAATATAGTCAATTATAGGGTGTTGAACCTATTTCTATCAAGAGAGGTGAAGGCATTGACCATTGTTTATCCTTTGAAATGTAGAGTTGTGGGAAGATTTTGTTAAGTCACACTCCCCTAGAAGCATGGAAATGACATCCAGTTGTCTACCGAGGAAGCTTGGTCAAGGTAGTTAACACTTACACTTATGGGTTATATCTAAAGTTAGGTCAATATAGCTGATGCTACAATATAGTCCAATAGAGGAAGGATGGAATCTAGAAGATGGAAGTAGGTTATGGAGGAAGGTATGTTAGGTTCTAGATCTATTATATTAAGCTGAAACATAAATACGATAGAAAATACCAATGGAATAATAAAATTTAGAGAAACACAACCAAACATAATACCTTTATTGATAAGAAGTAGTGTTAACTTTCCTCTTTAAGGGGAAACCTCTAATAGAGCAACACTCTATTACAATAATTCTCAAGACAAATATTTCTCACATCTTCTACTCTTATTTTTAATAATTCTATGTTCTAAATAACATTCTAGAGGAATATATTTCTAGAAGCAGAAGATTCTTTCAGGTTTTCTTACATCGACTTGTTCACTTTTATTAAATAGGCCTTATTAGCTAATGTCAACCTTTATTACATGGAAAATATATTAGTATACCTATGTGATGGGATAGGGAGGTTAGGTTTGTTGATATTATGGTAGCTTCGGGAGGTATCAACCTCCATTGTGATCCTTTGACAAGATTAGAATACTCCGGAAGAAATAAAATAAGTGAATGTAACGCCATAAGAGATGTCGGCTAATAGAGATAATTAATATGAATTAATTAGTACCTAGAATGAGAAGTCAACCCAGGCAGCCTGTGAGAGCCAGTATAAATATAGGGTGCCAATCCTCACTTTAGACACAACTCTCAAAAATACAGAGACACACTTGTACGCACTGCAGTTTGGCAGTCTTGTGCGCAAGTTCTGGAGAAGGTGCTTCTGCCAGTTCTGAAGCCTATTGCTTCTATCTTTCTGGGTTGGACTCTCTGATCAACTTTGGTTACTTCTTAGTTGGTGCATTATCCTTTCTTGGATATTGGTTTGCTACTAGGATTCTTCTCTTTGTCAAGGTCAAGGTGCTAAGAGGGTGGCTTCAGCCTATGGTTGGGTGACAATAGTGATATTGTCTATGGTAAACTGAGCACATTCTAACAGGTTATGGGCCCACACCTCCTTCATTTAGTCTAACCGCTGGAACAGAGCATAACCATTAGCATACTAATCTCGTTGAACAAATTCTACTAGGGTTTACTAGCAGGAGCAATTGCCAAGACATTGTCGCTAGGGTTACTAGCATGTGCAGTTGTAGAAACCCTAAAACCATGATCCAACACCTTGTGATGGAACATCTCGCTCAAGAAGAAGGTATTCAAGTGCGCCTTAGTCCAACACACCTCTTGGCACTCTCATAAGGCATAAACGTCAAAGTTGAAGTTCTGGATCAAAGCATGACCAGTGAACCGAAGTCATGAATGAAAAGACCAGTCATCTACACTATTCAACACTCACAGGAATGATTGAAGATGACATATGGATAATTGATAGTGGAGCTTCTAGGCATATGAAGGGTGATCAAGCAATAATCTCAAATCTAAATGAGAATAAGACATCGTACAAGGTAGAGCTTGGAGACAAAAGAACTTACCCAGTCGAAGGATATGGAAAAGCCTCTGTCAAGTTGAAAACAGGTAATAATGTTCATTTAAGCAATGTTTTATATGTACCTAGTTTAGAAAAGAATCTTATATCCATATCTTTCCTAGAAAACAAAGGAAACATAATAGCCTTCGTATATGGAAAAGTATTATCTTGGCAGAAAGACTCCAACATAGAGAATGCTAGGGTTATTGGAACCCGTGAAGGAAATCTATATAGACTACTAGAACAAAATGAAGAAGCTATTGTACATGATGAAGTCAATCCCAATGAACTTTGGCATAGAAGGTACGCTCATATCAACTATCAATCATTGCCTTTTCTCAAAAGGATGGTTGAAGGAATACCAAAATTACAGTCTACACATGAAGGAATTTGCAAAGGATGTGCTCTTGGAAAGAATATCAAGAAGCCATTCCCAAGAACAACAATAGATCTAAGGTGATTCTAGATCTAATACATTCATATGTTTGTGGCCCGATGCCAGTCAGATCTCTAGGAGATCCTCTTTACTACGTAATCTTCATAGATGATTACTCAAAGAAACTTGGTTATATCTCCTGAAAACAAAGGACAAAGTATTCAACAAGTTTCAAGAATTCAAAGCAGAAATAGAGAACCTCACAAACAAGAAAATCAAGACCTTGAGAACAGATAATGGAGGAGAATACACATCAAAGTAATTTGTTGCCTTTTAAAAATTGACATGGATTGGGAGGGAGATAATTGTTCCTCATAATCCTCAACAAAATGGTGTAGCATAAAGAAAGAACTGATCTATTGAAGAAACTGTGAAGGCATTACTAAACGATCAAGGTTTATCTATGTTTTCATGGGGAGAAGTGGCCATGACAACAATATATGTTAAGAACATAAGTCCTCGCTGCATATTGAAGGATATGACTCCAAAAGAAGCCTTCTTAGGTAAGAAACCTAATGTGGAAATCCTAAGAATATTTGGATGTCCTATTTACTCTCACATTCCCAAGGACAAAAGGAATAAATTAGAACCCTCAACAAAGAAGGGCATATTCGTGGGATATAGTGAATCATAAAAGGCTTATGGAATCTATATTCTGGCACAACATAAGATTAAATTCAGCAGAGACGTGACCGTCAATGAAAAGATGGCTTTCAAGATATCCATACAAGAAACTATAGAAGAAGAAGAGTATGAAGAGCCTATTGAAGAAGGAACATGTCTTCCAGAAAACCAAAATGAAGAAAAGGAACAACTTGATCATTCAATGCAACCATGTGAGACCATTGGTTCAGACACTATACATAAGACCAAGAAATGACCATCTTGGCTTGAAGCAACCTTACAAGAAGTAGAAAGACTCAAGGCCCTAAGTGGGACCTTCAGAAAAAGTAAGAAGCCCAAAATATTCTCCAGCTATGCAGCATGTATGACAAAGATTATAGACGAAGAACCTACCACATTTGAAGAGGCAGTTCAAAAGAAACAATGGAAAGAAGCGATGACAGAATAACACCAGTCCATCATGAAAAATGATGTATGGGAAATTGTGCCTAGACCTCAAGAAAAATTAGTAGTAACTTCAAAATGGGTATATAAGATCAAACATGCAACAAACGAAAGAGTGGATAAATATAAGGAAAGGTTCATAGATAGAGGGTTCTCCTAGAAGGAGAGAGAATACTATGACGAAACATTTTCTCCTGTTGCTAAATATACTTCCATTAGAGCTATCAAGTCTCTTTCCGCTTCCATGGGATCGAGTTTACATCAAATGGATGTAAAGACAACTTTCCTCAATGGAGCAATCGAAGAAGAAGTATACACTGAACAACCTCAAGGGTTTGAAGTACATTCCAGAGACACTCATGTTTGCAGACTAAAGAAAGATTTATATGGACTCAAGCAAGCTCCAAGAGCCTGGTATGCCATAATAGACAACTATCTAATGAGACTTGGTTTCTCCAAAAGTCATGTAGATCCAAATCTTTACTACAAAGTCATGAACAATGCACATGTGATTCTACTACTATATGTCGACAATCTATTCCTAATAGGTGAAGAGTCTCTCATCATCCAATGCAAAAATGAACTAGCTTCTGAGTTTGACATGAAAGATCTTGGTCTCATACATTGTTAATTGGGACTAGAAGTATGGAAGAAGCGTGGTGAAGTATTCCTTGGACAAGGAAAGTAAGCAATAAAGATTCTTCAAAAGTTTGGAATGATGGATTGCAAATCTATGGACACTCCAATGACCACAGATATAATAAAAGTAAGAGACTCATATTCTGATCCAGTAGATCCATAACTATATCAACAATTGGTCGGGTCATTGATGTATTTGGTAAATACTCGAACAAACATTTTCTTTGCCGTGAACACACTAAGCTAGTTCCAAGTGGAACCTAGACATGAACATTGGACAATTGGATAGCATGTTTTAAGGTATATCCATGGGACACTAAACTATGGTTTAAGATATACATCATCCAGTGATACACAACTTCATGGATTCAAAGATTCAGATTGGGAAGGAAGTGCAGAAAAAAAAAAGAGTACTACAGGGATGTGTTTCAGCTTGGGCTCCACTATAATATCTTGGGGCAGTAGGGAAAAAAAAAAATTCGCACTCAGAACAACAAAAGAATTATATATCGCAGCATGTGAGGCATGTACAGAAGCAACATGGCTGAGAAAGTTGATTTTTGATTTATTTGATCATGTTCTAGATTCGACCATAATACACTGTGACAATCAGAGTTGTATAAGGCTATCAGAACACCCAATGTTTCATGAACAGTCGAAACACATTGACATCAAATACTACTTTATTTGAGATAATGTCTAGGAAGGAGAAGTAAAGCTCCAGTACATCCCCACAGATGAGAAGACAACAAATATCCTGACAAAGCCTTCGTCCATAACAAAGTTTGCATATTTCTGAGACAAATTAGGGATCGTGGAAATAACTCCCTTAGCTAAAAGGGAAGAAATGAATATCCGAGTTGGGGGAGAGCACTGGCATATTATTGAATTGAGGACAGTCATTTTCAAGTTTGAAAAATGGTCCATCTTGGGAATTTCCTTTCCAGTTCGGAAAGTGGTTTGAGATTTCTGACAGACTAGCATTTTCCAGTTCGGAAAATGGTCCAGATCGAACAGTCATTTTCGTAATGAAAATCGTTCGATGGATTGTTGATGTACCATAGACAACGATTTACCATTATGGTTAACATGGGGAATGGTATAGGACAATCTCTCTTCTCGACGATCATTCTTAGCAGTGGTCAAGAAGACTGGTCTGCCTCCTCGGACAATCATTCTTTCAAAGCTCACAGTTGTGAGCAGTTTCGAAGAATGGTCCATTTTGGAGGTTGGTGTAGAACAATCATTTCCTTAGGAAATGGTCCATACAGTCATTCCCTAGGGAAGATTCATTCTCTCCAGGTTACACTTTGTTTAGTGTCGAAGGAATGGCCCAGATAGGTGAATGGTCTAGGTTCAACAATCAAGGACATGCTTTCCCTATGGTATAATCATTCTCTCCAGGTTTCACTTTGTTTAGTGTTGGAGGAATGGCCCAGGATAGGGAACGGTCGAGGCTCAGAAATCAGGACAATTATTCTTCCTTGCCTAAGAAGAATAGTCCAGATAGCCTATCATTGATGTTCTATTTTGAGGGAAAATGCTCTTCCAGATCTCACAGATGTGAGTGAAAGAATGGCCTAGATGAATTAGTTTATATCATAACATTGTTTCTGTGTAGATTGATATCAATTGTTATAATGGAGACTACATGTCTCCAGATAGTACAGATATGCTATTGTGGTGGATATGTTCCACTGTTTGTGACCGTGTTTCACAAATTGAGTAGTTGTGTACTACTATGAATAAACATAGATGTGTTCTGTCAGTTGACATTGTACCAGTTGTCATGGAGATTATCCAGTTGGATAATAATGACAGTGCTCATGATGTTACTAGTTGAATGGTCTGTTTGTGCTTAAGACCATTATCAGTTATACCTCCCTATCTAGGAGGGAGTGTTGATATTATGGTAGCTTCGGGAGGTATCAACCTCCATTGTGACCCTTTGACAAGATTAGAATACTTCAGAAGAAAGAAAAGAAGTGAATGTAACCCGAGAAGAGATGTGGGCTAAGAGAGATAATTAATATGAATTAATTAGTACCCAGAATGAGAAGTCGACTTAAGCAACCTGCCAGAGCCAATATAAATACAAGGATCCAATCCTCACTTTAGACACAACTCTCAGAATTACATAGAGACACTTGTGCGCACTGTAGTATGGCAGTCTTGTGCGCAAGTTATGGAGACGGTGTTGCCACCAGTTTTGAAGCCTATTGCTTCTATCTTTCTGGGTTGGACTCTTTGATCATCTTTGGTTACTTCTTGCTTGGTGCATTAGACTTGCTTGGCTATTGGTTTGGTACCAGGATTCTTCTATTTGTCAAGGTCAAGGTGCTCGGAGGGTGGCTTCGACCTATGGTTGGGTGACAATAGTGATATTGTCTATGGTAAAATGAGCACATTATAACAAGGTCCCTAACATGCCCTCCCCCTTGCATAAAAACCTTGTCCTCAGGGATTGAGATGAGTAAATTATTGCAGAATGGTAGTCGAATACGAGGTGGCATCTTCGAGAGTTGTATCTTTCCATTGAACTAAAAATTCATTGATGGTGCATTGATGGAGGCAATGCTCTCGCTAGTCCAATATTACTTGTGTCTACAACCAAATGGAACCTTCTTCGTCCAACTCAAGGATACTCGTTTTAGTTTGGCACTTAGTTCCAATCACTTTCTTTAAGAATGATCCATGAAAAACATGATGGATATTATAATGAATGGGCAGAGTTAACTGGTAGGCCACATGCCCCACTTTCTTGAGAGTGGTATAAGAACCACAAAAATTGGGATCAAGTTTCTTATAGTGTTCAACTTTCAGTGAATTATTCATATAAGGTGTTAGTTTTGGATCTTGATTATCTTCCTGATTTAGAGGTTTGTTTCAAACATGTTTGGACGCCATTTCCTAGGGAGAAGGGGGTGGTAGGCCACATGCCCCACTTTCTTGAGAGTGGTATAAGAACCACAAAAATTGGGATCAAGTTTCTTATAGTGTTCAACTTTGAGTGAATTATTCATATAAGGTGTTAGTTTTGGATCTTGATTATCTTCCTAATTTAGAGGTTTGTTTCAAACATGTTTGGACGCCATTTCCTAGGGAGAAGGGGGTGTGGGGAGGCTTTCACCCCCACAACTATCGCTAGGAGGCTCGAGTTGACTAAAACAATTAATATAAAAGGAATAACAAAATAATTAAATACATATTTTAGGTTGACTATTTATTGGTTATAAAAATTCACTATTTTTTAAATGAAAAAACAAACTTGGCAACAACATTAAGTACCTAAGAGAATTTATAGAAGTCGGTTTATGCCAATAACGTCTTGTTTATTGGTTGAATGTTAACTTTAAAAGAGCCCATTCTTTCGCCTCCATGATAAAAAGGAGAACATTTAGATTTATAATAGATAATTACAACATTGCCCCAAATCCGGCTAAAATATCCGCCTAAAATGGACGGAGATTTGATATTTAAATATGGTTTGTGGAATGGTGTTTGAAATAAATCACAACGGTCACATAGAGTGGATTCATATTTATTTCATTGGTTTACCGGTGGGTTGGAGTGGAGAGAGGGTATTCTGGGCTCCCTGACAAGATAGATTCATTGCAGAGTGGCCATTGAAGAAATTGCGAGAGTATCTCTCTAGCATTTCTGCAATTTATTGAATATGTCCGCCATGGATAAGTATGAGAAGCTTGCGAAGGTCGGGGAGGGAGCGTATGGGAAGGTGTACAAGGCAAGGGACAAGATCAGCGG